>CAUYQG010025148.1:0-27526 GCA_963574415.1 Tarsius wallacei | reverse complement strand
GTGGCTCAGCCTATAATCCCGCGCCTTTGGGAGGCTGAGGTGAGTGGATTGCCTGAGCCCGCGGGTTCGAGACCCGCCTGGGCAACTTGGCGAGACCTCATCTCTACAATAAATCAAAAAAAAAAAAAAAATTAGCGGGCGTGGTAGCGCGCGCCTGTAACTCCAGCTACTTGGAAGGCTGCGGCGGAAGGATCGCCGGAGCCCAGCAGGTCGAGGCTGCGGTGGCCGGGAGCGGCCACTGCACTCCAGTCTGGGCGACAGAGTGAGACTCCAACTCAAAAAAAAAATGGGGGGAGGAAAAATGTTTCCATGAGTTCTCAAAACTTCCCCTGCTCCCACCCTCCAGTTTAGGAATGAACACAGGGTACAAGGAATGATACACAAAAGCAAGCCCAAGGATAGATTGGCGGGGCGGGAGTTGGGCCATACTATACTTACCTGCGAAACACTCCCCTCTTGTGAAGCAGTGTAAAGAAAGACATTATTATGCAAGTGAGCCCTCAGAAAGGCCGGACAAACCTTGACTCTTCAAAGGTCCAGGGACACGCTCTCTGTGCTCTGAGGGTTTAACTCCCTTCCTCACCTCCTGCCTGGAACTCGAACGCTCGGCACATCTGGGTCCCAGTTCAGCCTATTGGCTGCCTTCTTTCCGCACCCCGACCCTGGTGTCGGCGAGATGCCCCAGCTCCAAGCTCCTGCTGAAGCTACTTGTTGCCAGCGCCGGGGTCCAGGGAGCGATGGCCGCCCAAACCCCAACCCAGACCCGACTTGCGCTCCCTCCGCTCACGGTCACACCCCCCACCTAAGCCGGGATCCCCTGCCGTCCCTGGGCGCCTCCGTCTCTCACCCAGAAGATGAAAGTGTAGATCAGTAGGACGCTCTTGAAACAGGTAATAACGGGTTTCGTTTGCAGTCTCCGAGATGGGGACGCCATGACCAGCTTGGGACCTGCCCCGCCGAACCCGGCTATCGGAACGCAGCGAGCCAGACGATGAATCTCCGAGTCTTCCCGGAAACTGTCGAAAACTTACGAGTGTCTACAACTGAGAAGAGCCGGAAACACTGTACAGTTTTCTAGAGGGTAAAGTCCGGGAGGCTGTCCGGAAAGTGGCGACAATTTCCGAGCGCCCCCTGCCGAAGTTTACCAAAAACTATATACAAAGGTTCTAGTGTCGGAAATTTCGTAGGTCTTCAAGTGGAGCTTTCTTCATCTTTTTTTTCTCTCCCAAAGAATCTTTCCCACCCCCTACCCCTCCCCCGCCGTTATAACTTCATCATATTGTTTCTATCACCAGCAGAGCCAGCAGCGCTCTGAAATCGGGCCTCCCCGGCCCCTGGTGCCCTAGAGGAAAAGAAAAGAATGAAGAGATTAAAAGTGACCCGAGAAAACACATGAGAAAATACCTACAAGAACCACTCACCCCAAAAAACCAAACCAGATTGTAAAGCAATAAATACAGTCAAATGTGCTTAGACAAAAACTGAAAAGGAAAAGTGAGATTTACCTCTGATGGAATTGGGCTGATTTTGTTTCTTACTTACGTACTTTTCAATTAGTGAACATTGTTTTATGGGGTGAGGAGGGGCATAAGAATGAATGAATTGAAGGAAATAATCACTACTTGTTGAAAGAATTCCAAAGCTAGGCATTAAAGATAATGAATTTTAGGACTTCCCTAGAAGAGTTTGCAAAACTCCATTATCCCTCTTCTCTTGTATCACCTAAGTGGTTGGGAAGAGTTGAGGGAAAAGTGTTTTAACATAATTCATAGTGAAATGTAAGTTCGACTATTAGCTAAAATAACTTTTAAAAAGAGAGTGCTATGGAAAATGCCAGGTAAATGTGATATCCTCTTAAATGTTAAAACTGAAAGGCAATGACAGTTTGTATACCTAAGCCTGAATTGTACCCCACGCCTTTAAAATAAAATTTTTTTCAAAAAAACCTGAAAGACATTGCATATTCCAGCCACCTAGTTGTTTCCATATTGGTCTCCACTGTTACAGCATAGAATGTGTATTAAGGTCTGATTTCTCAACTAAATTGTCAGTCTTTTGAGAGCAGAGACTGAATGTCTCATGAGTATGTGTTATCTCTAGAAGAATGGGGTTAGAAGGCTCTATCACTTCCCAGTCCATCATCATTGCCACAAGCCTAATATCACAAGTGGCCATTTACTGTATTGCTATTGCAAAAAGTCCTGCATTTGTGAAAGAGAGATGAGTGCTAAAATTTTTCTGCTTGAAACCTGGCTTTAAACATATACCACAGAACCAGAAAACAGGAAAGTTCCATTGACTTGGTCACACAGAGCTTCCCTGTGCTTCGAATATTGACCTAGGACCAGTTTCTATAACATCCTGCCAGACATCTGAGGTACAAGGAAGCAACTATTGGAGAATGAATTATCACACTGCTAGACTTTATGCTAACATTTTATACTAAAATTTGAAAAGCCTGACATATAAACACATGAAGAGAATGAATAAAATAAAATTTTTAGAAAAAAAATATATATATATATACATTCACAACACACACACACACACAGAGGTATCAGAATATACCAGATATTCAACTTTAAAAGTACCGCATAAGCCATAGCTACAGGGGTGGAGTGGGGTAAGGGGGGGCTTTAACATGTAAAACTTTCTCCCTAGGCTAAATAATCCTATCTGAGGGATTCTTGTACTAAAAACAAGTAACAAGGGAAATCTTGCTAATTCCTTGTCATCTTAAATAGAAGTTTCCTTTGAAGCTTAGATTTGTATCATGTCCTGGAAAGGATTTTCACTGTGAGTCTGAAAGCGAAGAAATGTTTCTATGCCTGTAGAAAAAACAGAATAGCAAAGCAAAAGCTACAATTTATTTCCAAGAATGTGTTGACTTTCCTCTGCTCGCTTCCTCTGCTACTCACAGTGCTGCTTTGTTTGAACAACAGTCAGTGCCAAATGAAACCAAAGGCTGGCATGGAAATTCATATTCCTATGGCCACAACACCTTGCACTGCTGCCTCTCACCCTGCTACACCCACTTCCCCCACCTTCAATGCCACCAAACACAAAAGTTCAATTTAGTTCAAACCTAGGCCTGGGTCTGGGTACAGAACAAGACCAAAGGGGCATCTAATCCCGTCTAAGGCAATTTAAGAAGTGTTTCCCTAGGCCATTAGATAAATTTATTCTTTAAAGTATTAATAATGCCTGCAATAGTGGGCAGTACGTACCAACCACTGTTGCTAAGAGCTGGACACATACTACCTCATGCATACATCACAAAAACCCTGTTATGAAGTCAGCACTACTAGCACACTCACTTTACCAGATGAGGAAAACAGGTTGAAAGAGGCCAAGTAACCTGCCTGGGCCAACTTCTGTGTCTTTTATCAGAAATGGGGCCCACTTTGTGATGACATGTAACTGTCATTGTACCAACAGCTATCCTGGCTCCAAATAACTTGAGCAAAGACTGCTGTGTGCAGACATTTAGTCACAAACAAGGGCTCCTCAGAGCCCCTGAAGCAAAAAGACCTCAATGATTGCCCCAGCTCTGCCTTGCACTTAGGTTTTTATTTGATTGTTTTTGGTTAAGTTTGACTTTTGCTTTCACTTTAATAACCCAATCACCTATGAAGCAATCCTGTCTGTCCAAGAATGTGGCAAGGTAGAGTTTTTGTTCTTGTTCAGTCTCTTAACTTTTCCCTCTTTCTGAGCACAAAAACACAATTTGATACCAAAAATGTAGGAAAATACTTTCCTTAAATATTGTTGCCACTTATTTTACATTTAACATTTAGTAGTGTTCCTTTCCTATTAACTTTCTATAACATTCAAGATTAGGTTTAGATTTTTTTATTGGCAGACATCAGACAAGGGAAATGACATAAACAAAAGTTCACTGTTCAGTCAGATCTCCCCTGCACCACCTCCAACCCCCCTCCATCCCTGCCAACCTCTTCTCCCCAGTACAGTCTCAACTGATTTCCTACTGCTCTTCCAATGTGAATTTTCTGCTTCACACCAGACCAGTATAATTATCCCCCCACTAAGCAAGTTCTGTTCCCTACTCTCTGGCCACTGATCAACTTTAGTCAAAATTTCTGCCCATACTCAATGTCCAACTCAATGAGAACTTCCCTCCTCCCCAACCCCACCTCTTTCTCTAATATCAGCACTCATAGTCTGACAACACATTCACTCACATTAACTACTCCCTGCACACTCTTCAACTTCACTCAAAATTTCTGCCCCTACTCAATGTCCAGCTCAACTCCAGCTCAATGAGAACATCCCTCCTCCCCTAATCCACTTCTTCTCTAACATCAGCACTCATAGGCAGACCACACACTCACTCACATTAACTCAGACCCTTAGTCAATTACCACAGTGTCTGTTTTGCATTTCTACTTACCTATCTTACATCCTGCCCTCTAGTTGTTCAGAAACTACTGATGAGCCAGTGTGGCAGGGCCCCTGCACCCCCTTTTATACTCTCCTCTGTACCCTAGGACATAATGCTCAATTGATGAGCTCATTTGGCGCTCAGCGAATCCCTGCTCATTGAGGTCATAACTGGTCTCTGGGGGTAACCACATGGTAGGATTACTGAAATTAAATTAAAAAACTAACTGTCTAAGCCATCCCAGTATCACACTGTCATAAAACACAAAAATTAAGTTGAGCTGCAGCATAATAATGTCTTGAGACATTCCTCCTCTCTGTCTTAGGAACCACTAAAAATACACCAACCACTTCACTCAGGTCTTATCCCTTTTTCACATAATAACCTTAACATTTTAATTTTCTAATCTCTTTTCTAGCATCCCTCCAATTACCTTTGGCTAAGTGTCTATCATGGAATTTAAATCACCTCCTACTTACTTTCTTAAAATCTCATATTTTATGTTACAGCCATCAGATACTTCATCATTTAAACAGTTAATCCATATCTACAGTTTTAAAATTTTGTTTCCTGAATGGGATATTTTTTATTCCTGTTGTCTCTTGTGAATTCCCACTATGTTTCTTTGAAATACTTTCCTGAGTCTATTCACCTTTTATTGCCATCCACTCCTTTCAGATTCTCCATGAATCCTTTCCTCCCTTTCCTTCCCTGACCTTGCCTTCTTACAAAAAAACTCATATAATATAATGTGGAACACATAGAGATGATAAATACTTTTGAACGGTATTAACATTCACAATTCTAATTTTCTAAGAAAGTTGTTTCTAAACTAGTCTTGTTGAGCACTGCTGAGATCTCAGCTAGTAAGTCAGTTTCCATATCTAATGTTTCTTAAAACAATACCTTATTGACTGCTGAGAGGCTTTATATTAAAATTCTTAAAGTTGAAAATGATACTGAACTTTAAGAATTTAAGAAATTTAGGACATATGGATGCTGCCAGTCTCTTTATCTGTCTTTGTCTTATCTCCACAATATATGGAGAGGTGTCTTATTTAACTTTATATCTCCACAGTATCTAACATAGTGTATTCCACACATAGTATGTGTTGCAGAAATATTGTGGTTTTTAAAAAGTAACCTCACCTAGTTTTAGTGAGTTTTCATATTATTTATCCCAGTGCTTCACATGAATGTTGTCCCTCTCCATTCACTATACACTGACTTTGATCTCTCTATTATTTCCATATTCTATCCCTTCGCTTTCTTCTTTAACCTCTCTCTACCAGCCCCTGTCCCACTCCTTCCAGCCCGAAGTGGGATTGAGGCCTTATGCAGCATCCTCACCCTGATATGTACTAGGTTCTGTGTTGGGTGTTGGGGATATGAAGAAGGCTAGGACAAGGTTCTTGCCCTTTAGGACTCACAGTCTAGTAGGAGTCAGAGATAAGAACAATGACAATAAGTGTGAGAAGTTCTACAATTGCCAGGCTCGGTGGCTCAGCCTGTAATCCTGCGCCTTGGGAGGCTGAGGTGAGTGGATTGCCCGAGCCCGCGGGTTTGAGACCCGCCTGGGCAATTTGGTCAGACATCATCTCTACAATAAATCAAAAATTAGCCAGGCCTGGTAGCACACACCTGTAGTTCCAACTACTTGGAAGGCTGAGGCGGAAGGATTGCTGGAGCCCAGCAGGTCGAGGCTGCGGTGGCCGGGAGCGGCCACTGCACTCCAGTCTGGGTGACAGAGTGAGACTCCAGCTCAAAAAAATAAAAATAAATAAGTTCTACAATTGAGACAGATAGGGCTATGAGAGAAAAGGAAGGCAAAGTTAATCACCTCTGGCTGAGATGGACTGTGGGAAGCTTCTCAACAGCAAGGATGGATACGGTTTCAACAGAGCAAGAGAGGAGGGAAGGGACTACAAGGTAGAGTAAGTATGTCTGTGAAAAGGCACCAAGGTGTGAAAGGAAGAGCAAGAAGCTCAGTGTGTCCAGAATGAGGAGTCATGGGGTGAATGTTTAAAACCAAGCTAAGGACATTGCTTGTGAAGGACATGGTATGCCACGATAAGGAACTTGGACTGTACTCTATGCCAAGAGGGAGCCAATGAAGGGGTTTTTAGAAAGAAACCAGTGCTGGTGGAATTTATTACTTTGCCTGTTCTCTCTCTCTCTCTCTCTCCCTCTCTCTCTCTCTCTCTCTCTCTCTCTCACACACACACACACACACTATATACATATATATATATATATATTCACTATTTTCTAGAATAAACTCCTATATCTAATCTTCTGGCCCTACCCTCTTCATTCAACTTTGTTTCCTATACCTCCTCTAACCTAACAATGAGCTCTTGTATGTCATTTCCTTGGCCTAAGAATAGACCAAATCCTACCTCTCCCCAGGTACTCCCTCTTCCTCTTGAGATACCCTAGCTTTTGGCACTTTATTACTGTATGGTGTTGCATTGTTTTCTAATAGAGTGTGGCCCCCTTCTCTCCCCTACTAAACATAAACTCTCTGGGAGCTGGAGAGGAAACTCCAGAAGATCAAGGAACATGCATTTCTTGCTCATCACTGTACCTGCTGTGTTTAGCTTACAGTGAATGACCAAGAAAGATGCCCTAAACACACACAATTGTAATTAAGAACTTTTTTTAATGTTTGTCTCCTCTATTCCATGAGGGCAGGAATTTTTGTCTACTCACTGGTATTTTTCAAGTACCTAAAGCAATGTTTGGCACATAATTGATGCTCAACAAATATTTGCTGAATTAATTATGGATTAGGATTCAGGGATTTTGTCTGCCTTGTTCACCACTATGTCCACCATTCTTCTCATAGTAGATGCTTGATAAATTTATTGAATGAGTGAGGCCACAATCATGCTGTTTGCTTTTTTTTTTATATCACTAGTCATACTGCTAAACACGTGGTAGAAACTCAGTACATACTTGTGACAGGTGGATTGAAAATGAGCTGTCAACTTGGATGGATTTAGAGTCGATCATACTCAGTGATCTATCACAGAAACAAAGAACAGAATATCATATATTCTCACTCATAAACAGACCTTGAACAATTATAATACTATAAGAAAGCAATTGGCAGCAGTAGAAACCTGTTGGGGGGGGTCGGGATTGGCAGTTGAGGGAAACTGTTAGGGGAAGGAGGGGCATGCCTCATCAACAAGGGTACCTGCATAATCAACGTTTGTATACCTAAACCTGAAATGTACCCCATATCTTTATAATAAAAACAATGTGTCTATCAATTTCTCAACAAACTCATCTTTGACAAATCCTCCAACAACAACCACTGGGGAGAGGAGAACCTATTCCATTTAATGGTGCTGGGACCCCTACCTATCACCATACACAAAAATTAACTCTAAATGGATCAAAGACCTAAACGTAAAACCTCAAACTATAAGAATCTTAGAAAATGCAGGAGACACCCTTATGGAAATTGGAACTTGCAACCAATTCCTATTCAGAACCCTAAAGGCCCATACCTTAAGAAATAAGATAGACAAGTGGGACCTCATCAAACTAACGAGCTTCTGCAAAGCAAAAGAAACCATCAAAAGAGCAGGGAGCCAGCCCACAGAAGGGGAAAAAATATTTGCCAACTGTATATCTGACAAAGGCCTAACATCTAGGATCTATAAGGAACTCAAATGTTCCGAAAGGAAAAAAACAAACAGCCCTATTGAAAAGTGGGCAAAAGATATGAATAGACACTTCTCAGAAGAAGATATACGGGCAGCCAACAGACACATGAAAAAGTGTTTAGCCTCACTCATCATCAGAGAAATGCAAATCAAAACTACATTGAGAACCACCTAACCCCAGTAAGAATGGCCGTCATTAATAAAACAAACAACTGATGCTGGCAAGGATATGGAGAAAAAGGAATGCTTCTACACTGCTGGTGGGAATCCAAACTAGTGCAACCTCTTTGGAAGACAGTGTGACGATTTCTGAAAGAACTAGAAATTGACCTTCCATATGACCCAGCAATTCCCCTATTGGGAATATACCCGGAGGAACTCAAATCATTCTACAAAAAGGATACCTCCACACATATGTTTGTTGCAGCTCTATTCACAATGGAACCAACCATGTTGCCCATCAAAGCTGGACTGGATAAAGAAAATGTGGTATATATACACAATGGAATATTATGCAGCCATAAAGAAGGACAAATATGTGGACTTTGCAGCAACTTGGATGGATTTGTAGTCGATCATACTCAGTGATCTATCACAGAAACAAAGAACAGAGTACCATATGTTCTCACTCATAAGCAGACCTTGAACAATTATAATACTATAAGAAAGCGTTTGGCAATAATGAGAAACTGTCAGGGGAAGGGTGATGGGATTGGCAGTTGAGGGAAACTGCTAGAGGAGGGAGGGGCATACCTCACCAACACGGGCACCTGCATAATCAATGTTTGTATACCTAACCCTGAATTGTACCCCACATCTTTATAATTAAAAAAGTAAGTAAATAATAAATAAAGCTAAAATAAAAGATTTTCTTTTCCTGACATTCTTTGAAGACTCACATTTTGTTTGTGGTTCCTAAGTCATTTTTTTGACAGATCTACATTGAAGAGAATCATTTATATATTAATTAAGTGTAAAATGTTCATTAAATTTTATTTCCAGTGAGTAAAATAAGACAGGTTTTATAATTAGCCAAAGTTTCGACACTATTAGTATCTTTTAACCTTTGCATAGACAGGGGACTACAGCAGGTGCTCATGGGGTCCTGTCCTTCCTGGAATCTATCTGTGACTTCCTATGACTTTCTAGAAATAATGGTTGCTGTTTCTGATATGGTCAATGTTTCTCACAAAGGTATTTTTACAGAGTAATAGTACAAGAACAACACGTGAGGAACAGACTGTGCATATAAAACTGTAGTTCATAACACAGACACTGCACAAATGGAGAATGGAGAAAAAAAACCAACGTGAGAAGGGACTTCTGCTTCTCACAGCACCAACCACACCATGCACGACCTGTATCACCGTGCAATCTGCCAGCAATCACACGAAGTTGCTTTAAATATCAGACTCCAACAGCGTGCTCGGCAGTCAGACATTTTCCAAAGTTGTGCTGCACTTCCTACAGAGAGTTAAAAATTCAAGTTGAAACAGTTCAGATTGCAAAATTTTGGCAAACTCTGAAAATGATTCAACTTCCTCTGCATGGTGACCCACAAACAATTTCAGCTGAGGGATGTGGGAAGGTCTGGGTCACCCACAGGAGGACTCTTGAATTCCCTGCTCGTTGGTTGCCCTACTGATGTACACAGCTGCCCAAGGACTGGCAGCTCTGTGGCAGGATAATCTGCAGAGAAGACCAAGCTTCCGTGCTGTCTAGCACTCAGTCTAATAGCTACTGTCATTTCAAATTAGTGGTGGGTATAAATGACATTTCCAGATATCTACAACAACTGTAATGTGATATGAAAATATTTGTGATTTCTATTAACAACAAAAATCACAGTTTGTGCTAATACTGCTTATTTATTGCCACATTTGTAATTGAAGGAAATGCTACATTTCACATGGAGGATAGTAAAAATGCAGCTATGGTTTTTCCCTATTCAAGTTCATGGACCTCTGAGTCCTATTCCGAAGAAACTTGGCAGGAGGCAGGGGGACACTGACAGTCCACAGACCCCAGTGCTTGACATGGTTCACAGTGGTCCCATCAGAGTGGTTCCCAAATTTCAGACTAAAAAAATGAGAAAAAAGAGTAAATTTTTACCATGCTAGACTTATTAAATGTAAGGTGTTTTTCTTTTTTGCTTTTAAAATGTTCTTTCAATTAAACATAGAGACAGTAAGTTGTAATGTTTTAAATGTCTTTACTAGGTAAAAAGGAAAAATTAGAAATCTTATGTCAGTTCCCTCACCCACTCTTTTTATTGTATTTATTGGTCTAAGAAATACAAAAGCTGGGACTTATTGGTCCAGGACATCATGACAAAGCCAATATACCCCAATGCCTAGGCTACCCTAAAAGGACCCTGGATTCATTCATTTATCTACTCCTCAGGGAAAGTGAACTCATGCCCTATTCATGACGAAATCCTTAGCTGTCTAAGCCACCATTATCCTAGCAGAGATTCATTTACTGGGTGGGGTCTTGACTTTGGCCAGTTGAACCTGAAAAGGATGTGGCTGTGACTGGGTATCTGATGCTTGGAAAGGCCAAGGTTGCCTTGCCATCACAAGGAAAACTGGCCCCAGGTGAAGTCAGAAGAGTGAAGAGAGGGAGGGAACCTGGGCCCTTGGTAATATCACAGAGCTGATCCTGCCGTGTGGAAACCATACCACAGCTTGACTTCTTGCTATGTGGGATGATTCCTGTTTACAACCATTGAGTTGGGGGATTTCTCTAATGTAAAGGTGAAGTCATCCTGACTGATGCAGCTAGGCATCTTGGGAAGCATCAGAAAGGGGCATTACCTCTGAAAAACAGGTTTTGAATCAAGGTACTAAATGTGCTCGCCCATCCCAGTTCCTGCAACCCTAATTCAATTCATCCCCCTACGTATTGCTGATTTTTACCTCCTAAATTCTGATTTCCTGACCCCAGGGCTTTAAGACCAGCTTGGGCAACTTGGCAAGACCCTGTCTCTACAATAAATTAAAAAATTAGCCAGGTATGGTGGCACACTCCTGTAGTTCCAGCTACTTGGAAGACTAAGGTGGAAAGATCACCTGAGCCCAGCAGGTCGAGATGCGGTAGCCGTGAGCATGCCACTGCCCAGGTGACAGAGTAAGATTCTAACTCAAAAGAAAAAAATCCCACTGATCCTTCCTATTCTTTCCATCTCCACTGCCAACGATAGCCCAGTTACTGCCAGCTCTTGCTGGGTTCAAGGCATCAACCCACAAACAGTTCTCAGTAAAGCATCTTCCAAACAGCAGCCAGTGTGATTTCATTTTAATGTAGATCAGTTCACATCACTCTCCTGCTTAAAATGTTGCAATGGTTTTCTACTGCACTTAGAATAAAGTACAAACAACTTAGGTAACCTGCAAAGCCTTGTAGAACCTGGCCCTCCATGTCGCTTCAGTTCCAGCCACATTAGCCGTCTCCACCCTCACTCCATCCTCTCAACTCTTGCCACAATGGCCTTCCCCGATCCCTTTCCTCCTGTGTCTAGTTAAAGCTTTCAGATCCTTTAGAGGTGAGCTCAGCAATCACTGTCTCAGGGAAACATTTAATGACCACAGTCTCTGCCAGCACCAGATAGGATCCCAGCACATATTCTCAGAGCACTCCATAGTCTTTCCTACAGTTCAATACAATGTTTTTGTTTGTTTCGCCATTGTACTCCCAGCTCCTAATACAGTGCAAATATTCAAAATATATTTATGGAATGAATAGGTGGATCTTCAGAAATAGCCTGGGGAGTAGCTTGTTCCCAAGGAGTATCTGGCTTCATAAACAGTACATGGAAGCCCGTGCACCAATGTCCTGTGTCCTGTTCACAGACACAGAGCTTGCACTAGAATACGCCCCCTCTGCACTGTGACAAAGGGGAGGGAGTTACGTGCCTCTTACTGTGCCCTTAAGGATGGCCCAAAGACCCCAACCATGTTTGTCCATACTGAATCATAGAAAGAGGCAATATCGCATAATGCATGTTATGAAATTTCCTATGTTGAAGTCCTAACCCTCCACTGTGTTGGGATTAGGAGGTGGGGTCTTTGGAAGGTAGTTAGGTTTAGATGAAGTCATGAGGGTATAGCCTCCATAATGGATTAATGTCCTTATGAGAAAAAACTCTCTGTCTCTCTATCTGTCTCTTCCCCCCCCGCCCCCGACCTCCTGCTCTCCCATCCTCTTCCTCCTCCCATGTAAGAATAAACAAGAAGTCAGCCCACCTCGATCTCGGACCTCCCAGCCTCCAGGATTGTGAAAAATGTGTTTAAACCACCCCAGTATATGGTATTTGTTATGGTTAGTCAGGCAAAGCTGACTAAGACAATGCATTAGAAGTGTGACCTCCAGAATCAGAGACATGGATCATCTCAGTTCTTCCACTTACCAGTGGTGTTTCCTGAGGCCTAGGTTCATAACACCTCTATGCCTCAGTTCCTCATCTGCCCAATGAGATTATAAGGGCATGAACCTTACAGAGTTGTCATGAGGATTAAGTGAGATAACACACATAAAACTCTCAGCAGAGTGTCTGGCACATGGTGTAAGCATTCAGCAATGGGAATCTTTTTTTTTATTTTAAAGATGGGGTCCAATTCAAAGTTAGGCATACAAATGTTCATTATGCAAGCACCCTTGTTGATGAGATGTGCCCCTTCCTCCCCTGGCAGTTTCCCTCAACTGCCAATCCCACCCCTGTCCTCCCCTGGCAGCTTCCCATGACTGTCAATTCCTTTCTTATAGTATTATGATAATTGTTCTGGTGAGTGAGAACATGTGGTACTCTCTTCTTTGTTTCTGTGATAGATCACTGAGTATGACAGGCTCTAAATCCATCCAAGTGGCTGCCAAGTCCATATGTTTGTCCTTCTTTATGACTGCATAATATTCCACTGTGTATATGTACCACATTTTTTTAATCCAGTCCAGCTTCGATGGGCAGCATGGTCGGTTCCATGTTTTTGCTATTGTGAATAGAGCTGCGGGGATCCCCACTCTTGAATTAATATAGAAGAACTGAAACAGAGCCTTGCTGATCAACTACCATAGATGCTTGTACAACACAGGGCTTAGAACCCCAATTCACCCCACACACAGTTGAAAATCCACCTATAACATTTGCCTCCCAGAAACTTAGCTACTATTAGTCTACTGTTGACCTGAAGCCTTGCCAGCGACATAAACAATTAGCACGTATTTTATATATGTATTATGTACATATGATATTCTTACAATAGTATAAGCTAGAGAAAAGAAAACGCAATTAAGAAAATCACAAGGAAGAGAAAAGATATTCACTATTCATTAAGTGGAAGCAGATCATCAAAAAGGTCTTCATCCTCATCATCTTCATGGTGAATAGGCTAAGGAGGAAGAGGAAGGCTTTGCCTGGCTGTCTCAGGGGAATTTTATGGTAGTAAACAATAAAACAGACTAGTGTCTCCGTAGAGTTTATGCATTTATGACATCTTAATTTTTCCCAATATTTCTAGGTCACATAGCTCATCTGTGAGGTTTTGCCAATCTCCAAAATTTTTTCCAATGTATTTATTGAAAATAATTCATGCAGTAGACCTACACAGGTAAAGCCCATGTCGTTCAAGGGCCAACTATAGTAAATAATCTGATTTCTCAGGGGAGGAAACCTGCTTCAAAGAGGCTCCAGTGGCAGAAGCAGCAGAAGGAGGCTGGCTGGTGGCTCCCACTGGGTGCCTTTCCATCACAGCCCACACTCACCCGGATCCTCAGAGCTCTGACAGTTCAGGGCTTTCCCAGGACTCAGAAGCAAACTGCAGAGGGAACAGTCAGGCAATTCTCTCTTCAGGTCACATGACGAGTTGAGATATTTATTGGGTGGATGCAGAAAGGACCAGCAGGTGCTTCTTGGCCCCAAGAGAACCCCAGAAACACAAAGAGGCCTAGCCCAGAAGGATGTCCTAATTAATACAGTGCTGTTCATCCTTCAACAGGCCTTCTTGGGCAGAACATTCCAGACTGCTTATTGAGCCTTCTTTCATCACAGTCATAGCCTTTTCCTCCTCCTGGGACCCACATAGATGAATTTCCTGCTAATGGCATCCTTATCGTGCCTATACCCAAAGGTTATTTTGCAAGGAAGCTAGTCTACAGAAAAATGTATTCCTTGATGCCTGCCTGATGTTTCAGCTGAGAGCAGCTGCTCGATAACAACAGTAAAGACGAGAGAGAGAGAGAGAGAGAGAGAGAGAGAGAGAGAGAGAGAGAGAAAGAGAGAGAGAACAAACTTACTGAGTGTGTTTGCCAATGGAGGCAACACAATCAATCACTTCTAAAGGGCGCACTTCCCCTGGAGAAAATGTTTAAGGAAATAAGCAAGCAGATTTAATGAAAAATTCTGAGTCTATTGATTGAAATCTGTTGCCTTTTCTTCCTATTTGAGAAAACACCATTTTTGCATTAGGCAATTGGTTTTTGACTTATGTAAATAGAAAACATAAAAAAACCTTCCAAGAGATAGGAAGTTGAGTGAGGATGCCTCATTTAATTACGCTGCAGTGCTCACCTCTCCTTCCTGTTGTCTTTGTGATGAGACTTGTCCAAGCCCCTTCAGACTGAAGGCCCCCCTCTGCTCCACTGTTGATAATAACAATCGCAATGACAACAAAGAGCTGCTCCCAAAATGCATCTTGCTCTCCTCTGTCTCCTTCCTCTGCAAAAGCTGCTCCCTCTGCATGGAACCCCCTCCCCCCAAATCTCCACTCCCCACCTTCGTCCACCATTGTTAACCTAGAAGGTGGCCTTCATACACCATCCCCTGCCAGAATCCTTTCCTGGCGTCCCCAGGCAGCATTAAGAGCTTCCTCCAGTGGGTTCCAGGGGCACCTTGTGCCCACCCCCCGTTGTGACAATGATCACACTGCTTTAACTACCACTTCCAAGACACATTTTTTTCCCCACATTTTATGTTCTGATAGGTCAATGTGCCTACTCCTAGGGTGATAATGATTGCTCTGCTCAGATTGCCCAATTTTAAAACACACTTTTTTCACATTTGAATGTTTCCGAAACCAGGATATTTTGCAAACAAGGTGCATGTTGAGTGCAGTAGTGTTTCTGAGTTTTTTTCTTCTGAAAAGCTATTATCGTATTGAGAGGGTTTCTTAAAATCAAAGAACTGTGTGACTCATTCATGTGTCTTGACTATGAACTCCTAGGGAGCAGGAACCATGCTCTTAGGCATCCTTGTGTCTCCAACCCGTAGCAGGGTGCCTGCAACTATTGCACAATAAAGATTGGAGGGTGCGGGAAGGGGGGATATCTTCGTCTCGTGCTGCTAGAGTAGAATACCACAGACTGGGTGATTTATAAACAGAAACTTCCTGTCTCGCTGTTCTGGAGGCTGGAAAGTCTAAGTAAGGTCAATGCCTCAGCAAGTTCAACGTCTGGTAAGGCCATTCTCCTCTTCCAAGATGGCACCTTGCACACTGCGTCCTCACATGGCAGAAGGCAGAAGGACAAGAGAAAAAGAGAGCCCGCTCCCAAAAGCCCTATTCATAGCAGCCTTAATTCATTCATGAGAGTGGAGCCCTCATGACCTCTCATCCCTCACTGTTGCTTGAGGAGTAAGTGTCTAACAGATGAACTTGAGAAGACAATCAAATCATAGCAGGGAAGAAAGGAAGAAAAGGAGGAACAAAGGGAACTCTACAATTTAGAAAGCACCTTCTCGTCCCTATCTCATTGAGCTTGCCTTCTCATCAGAAGGCACTGCAGTTTCTCTCCCAAAGACTTTCCTCTGAGCTTCCCTCCTTGCTGCTCTCAGAGGGGCACGCATCCTGTGATGGGTTGGTTGTCAGCACAACACAAGGGTCATCCACAAGGGACAGACGCCACGGTGAGAAAAACCAATCAGTAGGAAAGTCCTAGAGTCAGGCTCGTCATTTAATTCCGTTTCACCAGAGGGACACCCTTCTGTGAACCCTGCTTCCCACAGGTAAGAGCTCACCTCAGGCCCGCCCCCCACCCCAGCTCCTCTCTGGCCCACACATGCCCACATCTGGCCTTTCCCCTCCCTCTCCCACTCCACTCAGCTGATTTCTTCATTCTCCCCAGCTCATGAGTCGCAGTGACATCTTTTCTGGCACCTCAAGCTCCATCTATTCCATGAGTGTTTTCTTGATCACGCCTCACCATCTTCTGAATAGCACTGCCCGCTGAGCCACACCAGTCAGCGCTGTTTACACTGTGGCCGTAGTTTCATAGCCTTTTCCACAGCAGAGGGCTGCACACACCATCAGAGCTCAAACATGTGGTTGAAACAAAGTAATACAACAAGCCTTTACCACTTCCTTGGTCCAGCCTTCCTTCTATTCCCAGCCCCCAAAAAATGCCTCTCTCTGAGGTCCCTGGTTGATTGAGAATCGTGCCCCCTTCCTCTGTTCTGGGCGGGGGGAGAGAATTTTGTTGGCCATATCCTCAGACCATGCTCCAAGCAGCCTCCTGAAACTCGGGCCTAGAAGCCACACCTGACTGCCCTACAGACATCTCTCTGCACTGGCCTCTCTCCTTCTTGGATGCTGCACCTTTCTTTCAGGTTCTTCTCTGTTCAGGATAACAACCTTCCTGGGTTCCTCGGCAATATTTCAGACAGCAAGGGGACAGTGGAAGTGAGAGAAGGGTCAGTCATGTCACATTGTTGGCGTGTATGGAATTCACAGCCAGCTGACTCTATTAGGCGCTGTTGATAGGAGCTGCTAAGTCAAGTTTTTCATCCTTTACGTGAACAACTGAGTCTGTGAACCCAAGGAGTATAATCTAGATTTGCCCATATTAGAGTCCATCATGTTTCACCTTATTGTTCCAGCTGGTGGTGATGATTTTGAGGCTTCATTCCACCCTTTCAATTTCTCAACAGGGTGAAAAAAAACTTAGTGTTCACAGGCTTTAATGAAAAAGTTAACAAGTCTACATTAGGGCTGTCATTCAGTTCTAGGCCCTGAGAAACCACAAGTCTTGGCCAGCTGAACTGCCTTTTAAGGCTCATTTTAATAACAATGGGACATGCCCCATAATCATTCACTATCTTATCACACCTCATTTCTACCTGTAGGCTCCTCCCACAGTGCTACCCATCTCAGTCCATTCCTCCCTCTCTCTCCTTGAGCCTCACAATTGAATCAGTCCTATCAATTGTTGTTACATCCTAAATAAGTATATTTCTTCAGCCACCAATCCGTCTTGCATTTCAGCCACACTTTTTTTCTTTCCTTTTGCCATAGCACAATCACAGCTCACCACAGCATTGACCTCCCGCGCTCAGGCAATCCTTACACCTTAGCCTCCCGAGTAGCTGGGATTATAGGTGTGTGTCACTACACCCAGCTAAATTTTTTTGTAGAGATGAGGTCTCACTATGTCACCTAAGCTGGTCTCGAACACCTGGGCTCAAGAAATCCTCCCACCTCAGCCTCTCGAAGTGCTGGAATTTCAGGTTTAAGCCACTGCACCCAGCTAGGCCACACCTTTATGCAGTCTTCCTGCTGGCCTGTGCACGCTTCTTTCTTCTCCATCTAGTTAACTTCCACTTCTAAGCTTTCAGCTTAAACCTTGCTTCCTCCAGGAAGTTTTCTCTGTCCCAAAGATTAGATCGGGGGCTTCTGCCAGCAGCTTCCCCAACATGGTGCTTTCTCTATGATGTCACCTGACTCACCGCTTGTCGTTGCTTATTTAACCCTTCCCAGTTACTCCCAAGTTCTCTGGGGACCGAGCAGGAATCTCTTTTGCTCATCATAACCCCAGCACATAGCAGACACTCAGTGAATATTTCTAAAATTAGCGAATTAAGAACAGTACCGTGAACTTGGCCACCCAGGGTTTAGAGCACTGGTGAATGATTTGGCTCCACACCCACGAGGCCTCTGGCTTGGGGACAGCACACCAGCTCTGGCCTTTACATAGCAGTGGGACCTGGGTCATTCCATCAGCCTCAGTTTCTTCATCTGAAAAGTAGGAATAAACATGGATCCCATGGGATTGTCACAGGTGGGTGACAAATGAGTATGCATATGAGTTGCTCCCAAGTAAAAAGTGTGGTTCAAGTACAGGTAGAACCAGGGCCACCCAGACCCTCTGTGAATGACTTTGCCCTGGCTTTAGGGCCGTACTGAAGGCCATGCGGGCTCCCTCTTGGTCACATGTACTCATCAGCTTGGGCTCGGTACTAAGTCCAGGAGGCCTTTTTAATTCCTTCTCCACCCTTCCTGCTATCCTCATTCCCCTGCACTACTGGGCCACTTCCAGAAACGTTCATAACTACTGCTCCTATTGCACTCTCTTGGTGGATAGTTTAATGATCCTGAAGGCCCTGGAAATACATTGAATTTAAAACACAAAATGGATAGCATTGCGCATTTCGGTGAAACAGCAATTAGGAGCAGCAGTCACCATGTACTCAGGAGGGCAGGAGAGCCGAGGAGAAAAGTAATAAAGTGACCTCATAAAGACACTTAATTTCATTACCACCAGACACAGTTTCCCATTATTGCTCTTGGTGTGTAATGGTTTTATGATTTCGTCTATTGATGCTTAGCTAGTTCATTAACTGTGCTGCTAAAAATACAATTATCTCCAACAAACCCTTCATCACTAATAAAGGTGGGGGGGATCCTCCATCATTACCAGAAAGCAGTGGGGTGGACACACCTTCTGTGTAGTCATGCCACAGCCCCAAAGTTTTCATGGAAACACACTGTAACCACACAAGTTTCATGCCGCCAGCTTAAAAGTGCCGTCAGGCAACTTCTTGATTACTCGACTGACACAACTATCTAGTTGGACTGATTTTGTGCATCCAGTTGACATTGACTTTGAATCAGCTGAGCACAAGGCTGGTGACGATTGTGAGATATGAGGATCTGCTTAACCGCTCATCGGTTCCTCAAGTATTTATTAAGCCCCTGCTGGGTACCAAGTACCGGTTAGTAAATAGGCAGAGATCCTGTTTTCAGGATGCCTACAGCCTAGTGGAGAATGTGTGTCTGCTGGGATCAGGGGAAGAACAGTCCCAGTTACTGAGCTTGGGGTCAAGGCAGACCTCCACTCCTGATTTGGGGAGAAGGGAGGAGACAGTGGGTCCTAAGCAAGGCAGAAGGTGAGATCGGCTTTCCATCTCACTTGGCATCAAAGCCAAAGTCATTACAATGGCCCTCCAGGCCTGCCAGTCTGTCCTCCAGCCTCACCCTCTTACCTCTTTGTGAGCCTACAAGTCCAGGAAGGGGAGGCTGGTACAAATACCCCAGGACAGCAGTCAGGAGGAGGCCTAAGACCTAAAAGAAACTTGCAGAAAGACTTTCATGGAGACTGCGTGTTACAAGGGATCTCCTTTTTTTTCTTCTGGAGAACAGACGGTTCTTATCAGCTGTTATTTTCCCATTGCACACTCTGCTCCAGCCTCTTTTTTGTTCCTCCATCAAGGCAGGCCTCGGGACCTCAGGGCCTTTGCACTTGCTGTATCTCTGCCTGCAGAGCTCTTCTTCAGATAGCCTCAGGGCCTACTGCCTCACTCCTTCCAGGTCTTTGTTTAAACACTTCTCTGCAAAACCTCTCCTGCCCAGACCCCCACTCCCACCACTCCCTGCCCTCTTCCCTGTTTCATTTTTCTCTGAAACTCTGAGATACTTTCTTTTTTTTTTTTTACTTTTTTTATATGTTTGTTGACTGCCTCCCAATTAAAATGTCGGCTCCTAAAGACAAGGACTTTTCTGTTTTGTTCCCCATTCACTACCCAGCACCACACCCGTACCTCCCCCGTCCCCACCTAAAAGTTATTTTAGTAACATTTGCTGGTTGAATGTACTTATCTCCTTATTGACTGGCAGCCCTAGCACACCCTCTGCACACTGCTCAGGCTCTTTTGCCAGCTGACTTCCTCAGAGGCTTTCACAATGAAAAAGGCTGAGGAGAGTGGAAGGCAAGAGTAAAGTAGAAGCCATTTGTGTCCTCTGTCTCTCATTCTTTCTCTCTTTCCTTCTTCTCTTGGTGATGTCTCTAAACAGCTGTGTAATTTCCACCATCCCAACTCTAGTAGCTACCGCTGCTCTCCTGTGGCACTGCTCCTGAGGCTGTGACCCCTCCTCTGTACCCCCAGATTCTGGTAAACCCCCCCACCCACCCACACTCCTTTTCATGCCCCCCAGCTCTGGCTGTGGCTGGGGTTTCCTGCAGGTCGTAAGCTCTGGGTCACCTCACCACCTCCCTTTTGCCATCCCAGGCTTCCAACACCTATAGCCTGTGTTAAATTCCCTCTGTCTGATATACCCAGCATGGTTTCTGTTTTCCTGGACAAATTCTGACAAATACAACGAACTCTGCAGGGGAATCAGGACCCAAGCACCGTGGATCCTGGGGGCTGAGCGAACACAGGGGAAGGGACAGAGCCTGACCCACCTTTCTCGACTCTGCAAGGCACAAAAGAGCTCCAAGAACAAAGAGGAAGCCCAGCAGTGGGGTCTGGTCTGCCACATGCCAGTTGAAGGCTGGCCCCACTTTATGGTGGTAAGGGCTCTGAGAAGTGTGCCCTTCCTCCATCCAGGCTTTGGTTCCTGAGGGCCTGAACCACAAACAGAGCCCGGTGCATCCAGCTGAGAGGTGCTAGAGAAGGGAGAGACAGGACTGAGCCCCCGACACTCTGCATTCCAGGCCTGGGATGCAGTCTTTTGGACCCCCCAGCATTGGGGCTGCCATCTCGTCACCTTGAACTCTTCCCTCAGCACATCAGTCTGTGACCACTGCTGAGACCATCTGTTGGTGCAATTTTTAATGTGTCTGAGGTTGAAATGTATTAATTGGTCATTGACACTTTTTCCTGAGAAGTTGTTACGGGTAGTGTGTCTCATTATCGATGGCATTTTAGAACTGAAGAATTTGAAAAGCAGTTATTCCCAAACCTGACCGCTTCTCAGAATCCCACTGCAAGTGTCTTAAGAATTCACATTCTCAGAATCCAGCCTCCAGGAGGTTTTATTCTGGAGGGCAACACTGGAGTCCAGGAATGTATATATTCAAATCTTGTAAGGTATTAACAAGAAAAACTGAGTACTGTAATGTGTTCCAGGCCCTATGGTAGAAGGTTCCACTGCCTTATTATTTAACCTCAGAAGCCGTCCTGCAAGGGCAGTATCATTGTTCCCATTGTTATGAATAGGAAACTGAGGTCCGAAAGGATTGCCACTTGCACAGCTTACCAGTGGCAGAGGAGGGGTTGTGAAGCCTTCATTCTTTCCATCCCACATGCCAGTCAACTCACACTTTTGGCCAGGGGGAAGGGCTGAAGAGCAGCTTCTGAAATGATCTTTTGGTGTTAGGACCCTCTCCCAGCCTGGCAATGAGACCTAGAAGCAGGGCAGAGAAGCCCCCCATGGACATTCGGATTCTCTCAGGGGTCTTCCCAGTGGGGCCAGGATCCATCTGACCAATCCATCTAGTGATCTAGAAATAGAAAAAAAGTCTTAAACATGGCTCCACCCTGTGTATACTGTGCCACTCATAACCACCACTCCCAGTCTAGTTAGAAACAGCAACAAGTAAGAACAACAGGCAGCACTGTCAAACGCCACCAAAATGGGACAAGGTACATGCATTAGGCTCCAGGGGAGAGAGAACTTTCCAAGATTTACAACGCATCCTTGGACTCCCATCTGCCCTTTGAGAGAACGTTTCTGCATGTCAGGAACTACGCTGTGCTGTGGCTCCCTCTGGATCCTTGCTCAAACTCCCAATATAGGTCTTGATAACCCAACTATACAGATGCCCTAGATCATACTGCTGGTGACAGTCAAGCTGGACTTGAACCTTGGTCTGCCTGCCTCTCAAAACCCATACCCTTTCAACCATATCATGTCTTCAGTGTGTGTGTGCACACACACATTCACATACACACATACACTCACATATCTTATCTACTGTCTACAGAGGCTATTATTTTTATTTGAGAAAGTAACATAGTACACACTGCCAGGTGCATTCAGAGAAGCCAAATCTTCCATAATCCTTCTTGGAAATTTTGTTATTTTCCAAGAGAATGGATTTCTGTGAGGTTTGTAGTGTGTGTGTGTGTGTGTGTGTGTGTGTGTGTGTGTGCGTGCGTGTGTGTGTGTGTGTGTGTTTTGAGTTGGAGTCCCACTCTGTCACCCAGGCTGGAGTGCAGTGGCGCACACGCTCACGGCCACCCCAGCGTCGACCTGCTGGACTCCATCGATCCTTCCGCCTCAGCCTTCCAAGTAACCAGAACTACAGACACACGCTACCACACCTAGCTAATTTCTTTTTTTTATTGTAGAGACGAGGTCTTGCCAACTTGCCTAGGCTGATCTCGAACCCGCGGGCTCAGACAATCCACTCACCTCGGCCTCCCAAAGTGCTGGGATGATAGGCTGAGCCACCGAGCCCAGCCGTGTGTGTTTTTAATGAGGTCTGGTTAGAAAATAAAACAAACAAGTTGTAACATTTGAAATTTCTCCTTTACCCAGCAAGCAGTCTTGTGTGGAAACAGGGCTGCGCCGAAAAAGTGTATTAACTCTCAGGACTGGCCTCACCACCAGGAAGCCTGCTCTGCTTGGTGCTGGGGTGAAGCGTACATGGAATAAGTGCCCATCGACCAAGAACTCTACCAGGTCACCAGTGCCCCAGGCACACCTCTTCGTTCATCTAACAGACATGCTTCCAACACCTATGGGGTCCCAGGCAGAGAAGTCTTAAAGCACCCCTGCCCTGAAGATGTTCAGTCTGATGCGATGGAACAAAAGATCATCATTACAATACCATGTAAGCAGTGAAAGAATGCAGATCTGTGGGCACGTCCAGGAGGAAGCAGTGACATCTCCAATGGAGACGAAGCTAAATCTGTAGTGGAGGAAGAAGAAGAAAAAAAAGGTGTTTAGAAAACTATAATAAAACTAGAGATATAGGACCAGGGCCTTGAAAATTAAGGAAGATTTTCTTTCACTTATAAGAAAGAGGGGCCAGGCGCGGTAGCTCAAGCCTGTAATCCAGCACTTTGGGAGGCTGAGGCGAGAGGATTACCTGAGCCCAGGGGTTCGAGACCAGCCTGGACAACTTGGTGAGACCTCGTCTCTACAGTAAATCAAAAAAATAAACCGGACACGCGCTTGTAGTTCCAGCTACTTGGAAGGTGGAGGTGAAAGGATCGCTGGAGCCCAGCGGGTGGAGACTTCAGTGGCCGTGAGCGTGCCACTGCACTCCAGCCTGGATGACAGAGTGAGACTCCAACTAAAAAAAAAAAGAAAGAGAGGAAGAATTCCCAACAGAGGGACCAATAAGAGCGTGTGCTAGACAGCTGGAAGAGCACAGTGCAGTAAGGACCATGATGCCCCTGGAGCAGAATTGGGGTGGAGGAAAGGTGGGTTGTGGGTCGTACCTGGAGAATGAGTCCTAGACAGATGAATTGTCATTTGGTTTTTTGGTTTTTTGTAGGTGTTGTTGTTGTTATTGTTGTTGTTGTTTAGCTCATGCTCATGCACAACCTGATTTATTTCAGAACCCGGCTTAATTGATATTTTAATTATATGCTTACATCCTGCAACAATTTCAAATGAGAGCAGGTACATGAAATGAGATAATGCAGTGAAAGCACTTAGAGAACAGCGAAGTGGTAGACCAAGTCTTGTTGTTGAGGTTGTTTTTGTATTGTTCTGAGATTCCTGAGGCAAACAACTCACTTCATTTCTATGCCTATTTACTGAGCCTCTGGGGCCACAGGCTGGGAGGACTTCCCCAAACACCCACCCTGGTGGCTTCCACGGCATGGTGCCACCCACTGTGACAAAGCACATGTGAATGCCAGCACTCCTTAGACCTGTGAGGAGGCACTGAGACCCCATCAGCATAGCAGTGCTGGGTGGCTGGAGAGTAATGAACTTGGTTTCCACCCCACCTCTCAGCCTGAGAGTCTTGAGGAGAAGCAGCCCTGGGCCTCAGTGTTCTCATCTGGAACATTCAGAGACCATGGTGATGCCCCACAGTATCAGAATTCAGAAGCAGAAACTCTCCCATCACTTGTGCCTCATGTGTCTGTCTGCACTGGCCTCCCCAGGGCAAGATGGCATAGGAGCTGCAAGGAACAGGAAGGAAAAGAGAGGTGTGGACACTCCGGGAACTCCGAGTTCTACCTGGACTCTGCCCATGACCTCAGATGTGTCATTGAACAGCACTTGACATACTTGGTTTCCTCCCCTAGGGGGAAAAAAAAGACTGCCAAGGAAACCCTAAGCCTCAGCTTATCTAACAGTTGATGCCAAACGTTGTATCTATTCATTTGGTAAACATGTATTGATTATCTACTATTTGTAGGCAATTTACAAAGCACTAGGCTACAAAGATTTTTAAAAAGAAAATATTATAAAAATCACAATAAGACATAGCCTCCCAGAATTCATGCAGAATTCTAACCAAGCTAAAAATATGAATATTTCATTGTTCAAAGCCAATAATTTATCTGGTGTCTTTTGGGGTAAACAGACAACAATTACAAAATAGTAAAACAAGTGACTACAATGGAGTCTAAATTGTAGAATAAGGCCCTAGCAAGGGCTAGGCACATAGAGTATTCATGAGGACTGATCCCAGGACAACCCACAGATACCAAAATCCACGGATGTGCAAGTCCCTGATGTAAAATAGTTTGCATTAAATAGTTTGCATTAACCAAAGCCCAGCTGCCTGCATAATTTAAATCATCTCTAGATTACTTATAATACCTAATACTATGAAAATATTTGTCACATCGTACTGCTTTTTATTTGTATTATTTTTAATTGTTTTTTATAATATTCTCAGGCTGTGGTTGGCTAAATCTACAGATGAGAAACCAGCAGACACAGAGTGCCAGCTATAGTCGGGTTCAACAAACACTGTTGAACTAATAGAGGTTATAAGAACAGGGCATCATGAAAGCATCAAGGAGACGCACCCAGCTCATAGGTGGGGTCAAAGGAGGCATTCTGAAGATGTGACTCCTGACACCTGTAATTGCATCATTTGGATTCCCTTTGCGGGAAAACCTAGGCTGAGGAGTTGGCCAGGGAGCTCTCTCTGGGTAGTGTGAGGCAGGAGGGCAAGGGACACATCCCCATGCTGCCTCTAGGTAGGCCAAAGTCCTGCCTTTTCTAAGCAATGTCCAAGGGATGTAAGATGTGTTCAGGGCTGTGGGAGGTGGTGGTGGCAGATTCAGCCTCTATGCAAACTGAAGTGTTTGCAAACATGGCCAGCTGGCCACATCTATCCGCCCAGGGACCCTTGCTGGCACCTCACTTTCCTTGAGTCCCTGGCTATCTCGTTTGGCAGAAGCACAGCAGAATCCGGGCCTAAACTGCTTGTTCCATCTCCTTCCTGGAACTTCCTGAAAGAATCATCTTGTCAGGCCTTTGTCTTCATGCCAGTAGAATAAGCTTGCCCAAGGCCAGCTCCATCAACTCACTCTTTTATCCATGCAGAGTTCTAGCTGGACTGAAAATGGGATTATTTTATTTTTTCGCTAGTAGGAATACAAACTGGCAGAACTCCTGCTGAGGGAGATTGGTAATGCAAGTGGGCACGCAGGAAGGAGAAGCCCTGATGGTCGCTGGACCTGGGTTTGACTCGCAGCTCAACCACTCACTGGCGGTGAATCCCTGGGCAAGTCCCAGAACATTTCTGAGCCTCGGTTTCCTGCTCAAGTGAAGCACACAGAAGGGACAGACCACAAAATGCTCAGCAGCTGAGGGGCAGACTGTAAGCAGCAGCATCACAGATGCATTGCCCACATCACCAGAAGGCCACGCTGTTGGATGCTCCAGGCAGGGGCATCTCACAAAGCCCACTGCTTTATTTGGGGCCTAGCAGGAGAACAGGTGGTGCCCAAATTAGATCTTTCAAGGAGAGTTAATAAAGAGATTATGTATGAAGGTGTGGATAGGATGGAGGGAGACCTTGGGGAGGAGTATAGTACTCTGGAGCTAATAACAGCCTGACACCTTACCATCCTGAAGGTGTGAGGGGCGGAAGTGGGTACTGGAGCCCAAGTGCAGAGAGGAGTGTGTGCAGTAGTGAGCTGTGACCTTCAACAAAGAGATGCAGCCATAGGTAGGGAACCAGGGAAATAAATGCCCCAACCTCTCTCCCCTAACTCTCTCTAGTCTCCTACCAGAGATCTCCACTGGCCAAGCTTGAGCAGACAATAAAAGGTAAGGGAGCTCTTTGATGCAGTCTACACAGGTCAGCCTGGGGCCAGAGCAGGGTGAAGGAAGGTTGGTTCTGGAGGGACAGACAAAAGCTAACTAGTATATCCCACAAAGTCAACCCACAAGAGAAAGAGTCAAGAGTCAATTTTCAATATCTACCAAAACAACAAGGGCACAAAAATGTCAAGATCATGATAGTCCCGGCCACGTAGGATCTTTCCTGCCTCTCACCCCTCCTCTGGGATGAAACTGCAGCTGGAATTAAAGAGAGGGTGAGGAGGCACAAAGCAGGAAAACAGAGAGCTGGCCTTTACCCACAGAAAGCTTCCCTTTTCCCACGGAAGCAGACCTGAGCTGGAGAATACATCAGAGTAGACCATGCTGCAGTAAAAAAACAGACCCAGGCATTCAGTGATGCAACACAGTATGCCTTTTCTTCTTACTCATGCAATAGTACAGGAAAGTTCCAGCTGGGGGAGCAGGGAAGGCAGGGGACTTTGCTCCATCCACACAATTATTCAGGGCCCCAGGCTGATGATCATTAACACACAGCTTCCAACAGCCCCTGGGATCACTTCTGTCTTAGCCAACTGGAAAGAGGAAATAGTATGGAGGAGCACACATGGGAAGGTTGGAAAGGACAGACCTGGAAATGAAACAGATCTCTCTGTTCACATTCCATTGGCTAGACGTCAGTCATGTGGCCACTTCTAGCTGCAAGGGAGACTGGGAAATGTAGTCCACTGGCCAGCCATGGGACCAGAAATTTTAATATCATGGAAAATGGGAAGGCAGGTAAATTTTGGTGGATAGTCACCAGTCTTTGTTGCAGAGAAACATTAAACCCTGAATTTTGCTGCTGCTCAGAATGGACATTTAATTTAACAGTTACTAGAGAACTTTTATTATTTGACAGTGGTAAAAGGAGTCAAGAGGTCTACCCTAGATTTTACCAAAGGAACAAAAAAGTATTAGCCAGACAGCAGGTTTCAGCAGGCTTCAACAGCAATTTGAACAACAGTCTGTAATTTTTTTGTTTATATTCTAGAAATTCAGTGTGCCAGTTATTCAGTGATAAGAATATGGGTAATATTTCTTCTCTCTTTCTACTTTTCTGAGAGAAATTCTCAAAATTTCTTATAGTAAATGCTACTTTTAAGTATATAAAAATATATATATATATATAATATTATATGTATATATATGATCAGTGA
>CAUYQG010025147.1:0-10898 GCA_963574415.1 Tarsius wallacei | reverse complement strand
GGTGGTAGCGCTGGGTCCCCGGGGCGGCGGCGGCGCTCCTCAGGTGGGCTGCGTCCGCGGCGCTGGCAGGCCCTGGGTCGCCTCGGCGGCGGCGCCCCGGGCCGCCAGCGGCAGCCCCGGGCTGCCGGCAGGGGCGGCGGCCGCTATTACCTCAGGCCCGCTGTAATGCCTCTGCGGTGTCCGTGGACAAGTTCCGTGTGGGGGAGCAGGCCCCCTGGGAGAGATCTGGAGTCTTTCTGTGTCCTCTTCTGCGGAGGTCTCACAGGCCACGCTGCCCGGTCGCCATCTTGGCCCCTCCTCTCTCGACATGCCTGGCAAACTTCTACTGAAAGATGACATTGAGTGGTTAAGGGGAAAGGAAGATTACAAAAACATTAATTGACTTTAGGCTACTTTACAAAAAGTCCCTTATATCTCTTTTTCCCTAAGAGAAAGGCATCACTTTTTGTGAATAGTTGTTAGGTTATGTTGTCCTTAAAAGTTAGCACCTATATAAAAATAAAAGAAAGGTAAAAGCAAGTTCGTACCTAAAATCCACTAACTCTGTAATAAGAGACTTGTAAGTTTTTCCCAAGCACTTTGCAATCAGTGGTGCTGTGAATACTATTGTTGTTAATGGTGCTGCTATTATTATTATCATCATTACTTCCTTTTATTAGACAGCAAATCAATGCTATGACATAGAATTTAAAATCGTAAAGCTGTGAAAATGCACTAATTATTCTCGTTGTATTGAATCTTTTCCCCAAAGGAGATATAGCATGTTCTCAAAACAGCAATTGAAAACAACAAAAAAATAAAAAAGAGTAAGGAAAAAAGTGTTTGATAACAGCGTGTACTCATAGTCTTGTCTATTCTCCTGATGGGCATCAAGATGAGATTTGCATATCATGTTTACTGACCTTGAGGTTCCTGGAATGGGGAAGTTAAGTCTGGAAGGTGTGCAAAAGAGTTTCTGCTGTGGCTGGAGCGGGATCCTGGGGAGGGAGGAAGGCTTCAGGCAAACGTTAGTCACAAAACTCACTGTTGTAAGAAGGAGAAATTACCAAGGCTTGTGATGACAAAAGTGAATGCTGATACAAGGGAATCTAGACAGCCACTGAATTCCAAAATTAAGTCTAGGAGAGCTTCATTAGTTCTTAATAAGATGTGATGGAAACGAACATTACCCGTATGCATTAATGAAGTAAAGTTTGAGTGTTGAATAAAGGTGATAGGATGTGTATAGATGCTGGAAACAACTGGACATTTTTACACTTAGGGAGCCAAAGATAAGTCGTCATTAAAAAGGATTCTGAAATATTTAGACTAATATAAGTCAAGGTTGATAAATGTCTCAAGAGGTTCAGAGAATAACTTTAATATGAGGCTGCAAACAGTTTAAAAATAATTTGCAATCCTCTTTCATAGTGTGTGCTATTACAGGGAAATTTTCTATTCTATAATATATAGAGTATGAAACTTGCTAAAATCAAATGTTCACAATTTAATTGAGCAAATACATATTTACTCCTATTTGCCAAGTATGAGACAATGAGTTATAGATTCCATCCTTAAATAACAATACTCTGTACTTCCTTTGTTTTTATAACCCATATGTTTTCTATATTACATTTTGTTCTTCAGTATATTTCTGAAAGAAAATTTATGTTTTTATTGCTTGTACCCCTCCACTCTCCAGCAGTGTCTGTCTCCATCTTCAGAGAACAAAGACACCAGACAATCTCCTTTCCAGGCCCTCTTCCTTCAAGGGCATGGGGATGTGCCCAATCCTACCTGAAAGGTGTTAAGGTGGATGTAGAGGACTTTTTTTTTCTTATTCATACAAAGTATCAAAAGGAAGAAAATGTCCCTCTCTTCTTCATGGGATGCCATGATGTCTCCGTGTGACATCTGGAATGCTGCATCTCTCTCGCAACCAGAGCAGAGACTAACATGTAAATGTGGCAGAGAGAGAAGAAATATACAACTCCTGAGTCCTAAACAACATGGTTAAACTGCTTCCTGCCCAGTCTCAGTGGTTCAGCCTGTAATCCCAGCACTTTGGGAGGCTAAGGCGAGTGGATTGCCTGAGCTCCTGGGTTCAAGACCCACCTGGGCAAATTGGCAAGACCTCGTCTCTACAATAAATCAAAAATTGACCGGGCGTGGTAGCGCAGGCTTGTAGTTTCGGCTACTTGGAAGGCTGAGGCGGAAGGATCACCAGAGCCCAGCGGGTCGAGGCTGCGGTGGCTGGGAGCGTGTGGTGGTCAGGAACACTGCACTTCAGTCTGGGCAACAAAGTGAGACTCCAACTCAAAAATTAAATAAATAAATAAATAAATAATAAACTGCTTCCTGACTCTGAAACCACCCTGTTTCCAGATTATGTGAAAGTCCCTAACCTATCCCCTATGCACCGCACCATCCTTCAAGACTTACCAAAGCACTCAAAGCACACCTCAGCCAGTATGCACCCTAGGGTCGTGAGAATACAGCTGATGTCAGTTACAGCATTCTCAAGCTAGCAGACTGAGTACAGTCTTCCCTGACTTTGCTACAGTGTGAAATCCATCTACTATGCAAGACTTTGTCAGAGCTGCTCTTGTCAGCTCTGTCAAGCACCCACACGCCATCAAAGTCTGGGAAACTCCAGTGACATACTACATCCAGAAAGTAGTGCTCTGTCAGTGATTTGGGGTGTGTGCCCAGCCTAAGGTAAAGCTGAATAAATTAAACTCAGAATGTATGGCATTCGATGTTTATGCTATGGTTCTCCACCTAAAATCTCATGGTGTAAGTTTTATACATTGTTTTTATTTTTATTTTTGCTTTGAATTTGATGTCAATATACTAAATCCTATAGGGATACAAAAGATGTATATGGTGAAAAATAATAAGAGGTAACATTTATTTCTATGTGTAGGTAATATTCAAAGCCCATCGTGTTTAACACCTTTGATGGTGATACTATCATTGTGATTTTATTTTCTTCTATACATGAAAAAACTGAGTTATAAAGAGGTTAAATAACTTGACCAAGGTCACACAGCTAGTAATGGGCCAACCGACAGTTCAGACCTAGGTCATCAGGATCTCAAGCACATATGATTAACTTGCTCTGCCATTTCTCTTAAAAATATAAGATCAGCACATAACAGAGCAGCAAAAGAAGATTCCGAAAAATATGGGTGAAATGAACTATTTATCTCTAGACCTGTTTAGCACAGACTAGAAAACCCAACTGACAGGAATATGGCAGAGAAGTCTTCATCCTTGAAAGCAAAGTTAACTGAAGTATATCTAAAACATCATTCAAGCATCATGTTCTTTGGGGTTATGAAAAACAGACAAGGCTGTCATTGTGAGGTGAAATTTTGTAGAAGGGCTTCATGTGGCAGCAGAATCTTGGTATACACCAGACAGTTTGTATAAGTATGGAAAAGATGATGAGGCTGTGGCAGCACGGGGCTTCCAACAGCTCATATCTGTGGACGTCTATGTGGTCTGACTTGTAGGTCCATCATTCTACGAAGTCTGACAATTAAGTTCTCAAACTCATCCTAGAAAAAGTGCTGTACCTCATTGCTGAGTATCACTTCAGTCATCTTTGAAGTACTCCCTTTGGGAAGCTATGCACTGATGCCAGCACCTAGTCCACCCACCAAAGCAATTTTGAATCTCTTTTTCTGGAATGACCATTAGAGCCATTGTCATATTGCCTTTGGTGTTCTGAATGTCATCAAATGTCTTCCTTTCAATATTTCCTTCATCTTTGGGTAAAGAAAAATAGTCATTGGGGGCCAGATCACGTGAGTAGGAAGGGTATTTCAAAATAATTATTTGTACAGTGCTGTCAATGTAAGTGCACTTGGCAGTTCACAAACTTAATTGTCAGGCTTCGGCAAATTGACAACAACATCTCTGATGACCAGTCAAGAAAAATGTTTCAAAATTGCTCTGATGGGTGAACTGGCACTGGCATCACTGCATAGCTTCCCAAGGGGAATACTTCGAAGGTGACCGTAGTGATAGTCAACACTGAGGTATGGAGCACTTTTTCTAGGATGAGTTCACAAACTTAATTTTCCGACCCTGTATGCACCCCCAGTTAGATTTGACTGATTTATTCACACAGACAGCCATTCCCTCTTCCTTCACTAGTCCATGGGTTTTTTCTTCTCTAAATAAATGCTTACTCACAGAAGACAATCTTTGCAGACAAAAAGGACAATTTCTGACCAAGAGTCAAGACCCCTAAAATAGAACACAGGTATATCACAATGTTCTTACTCTTTATCCATTGTTAGGTCCAAGAAGTTATGATGGAGCAAAGATAAATATGAAAAACAAATTCATGTTCAATTATAGGATTTTTGTTGGGGCAGGTAAGGTAGGATCACGGGGAACCATGTTTTTGATGAGTGGAATAGTGCCATGATTCTGGACCCACATTGAGATGAACTATGTCCTACTGGGGCCAGTAGTTTATTTACATCATGAACTGTACCCCACAGTTGAAAGAACCAGGTGTGTGTATGTGTGTGTGTGTGTGTGTGTGTGTGTGTGTGTGTGTGTGTGTGTATGAAACATCATGTATATATACTTCATATATCTATATGAGACTTCTCTAAATGCTCGAGTGTCACATGGTTGGTTGGTAATACGATACTTATTAGATGAATGAGGATTGTGCCGGAGTATAATTGTGGCAAGAAAGACAATGAGAATTTGTAAAGTCCATAAAACATGCCTAGTAGTTTTAATGTGTTATTGAAACATCTGCTATTGACATTGTTACACAAAGAAGAGTTTACCACTTATAAAACATTCCTTGGTTGACTGTCACTGGGCCTTGGCCTTGACATAGTTGAAATTTTACCTGTTTCCTGTCACGACAGACTTTGCTTCCATATCAGCTCTTAAAATACATTTTTGAAATTAGGATTCCAAAAGAACACTGAAGCCACTGTCGGTTAAACTGCCTCTATTCAGAAAATATGCTAAAAACAGCAACTGAAAATATGCATCTGTCAAAGCTGAGGGCTGGCTTTTGAGTGGAGGCATGATGAGAAACCCCAGCTGTCAATGGAGTTGCTGTGAATATAAGGCCTTGTTGTTGTGGGGTTCCTGCTACTTAGAATATCAAAACTTGAATCTGAATAACAGTATAATCTGACTTTTCTGACAATCATAGGCTGTGTTAAAAAATAAATCATAAAAACATCATCAAAATGCCATGTGTTTGAATAATGCTTTGGAGTTTTCAATATACATTCATAGCCAATTTCACTTATTCAAAATGTACTTATTGAATGCCCAGCAGGTGCTGGGGACTGTTTAAGACTCCATGACAGTTGTCAAGGCAGACAAGATTGTCACCCTCAAGAGCTTATATTCTACTAGGAGTCAGCCGGAAAATAACTATATAAAGAACTCTGTGGATAACACAATCTTAGACTGGAATAAAGGCAGTGAATCAATACCTTAGGCGAGTCGGAGGAAGACTCTTTCAGACACCATGAGCACTGTACTCTCTTGTGGGCAGTATTGGAGTTGGTGCCTGAGAGATGAAAAAGAGTGCAGAGAAAAGCATCCAAGCAGAAGGAAAAACAAGTGTAAACACGACACCAACAAAGGTCTGTGGTTTGGACTCCCAGAGGAGGTCAGTGTGGCTGGAGCTCAGCTGAGCAGCTGCAGGGGGGCAACAGGGAGTTTTAAGAAATGAAGCGGCTGAAAAGGAACCAGATTATATGTGTAGCTAGTAAGGGTGTTGAATTCTATTCCAAGTGAAATGACAAGATATTGAAAGATTTTAAACAGGAGAATGAAATTGATTGATTTTTAATTTAAAAGCATCATTTTAACATCACATTCATAATCTTTATTCTAAAACCGTAGGAAGGAAATTTATCAGTACTTCTACTCAGTACACGAGGAAACTGAGGCCCAAAGAGAGTAGAGTCGTGCCCAAGGAACTTCAACTTATCATTGAGAGAGATAGCATTGAATCCCAGACCTTCTCATCCAGGATTTTCTGCTAATTTCTTTTCACAAAGGTTGCTGCCTTTTTGTCTGTTTGTAATCAACGTATGTGCAACAAAATCAAATATCAAGTAGGAACATTTTCCTTAAATGTCTACATACCTGAAGTTATTTCAGATTATACTTGTGGCATTAGATTGAACTAATGAAATATGAAAGCATGGCTAAAAATGCACTTAGAGGTTTACTCTAGAAAAAGAATAATGAGCCGGGCTCGGTGGCTCAGCCTGTAATCCCGCGCCTTTGGGAGGCTGAGGTGAGTGGATTGCCTGAGCCCGCCGGTTCGAGACCCGCCTGGGCAACTTGGAGAGACCTCATCTCTACAATAAATTAAAAAAATCATCCGGGCGTGGTAGCATGCGCCTGTAATTCCGGCTACTCAGAAGGCTGAGGCGGAAGGATTGCTGGAGCCCAGCAGGTTGAGACTCCAACTCAAAAAAAAAAAAAAAAAAGAAGAATGAATTGGTTTAAACGAAAACAATCTAATCTTATTGACTGAATAAGTTACATGTGGCAAGGCTAATAGGCATTCCAGCAATCCATTTTAAATAATTTATTATTATTCCTATTTGTAAATATGGAATAATCTGTCTGGAGAAGTCCCCACCAGAACTCATGCCATCCTTCCTTTGAAGGTCATGGAAGGCTCTAGCATCTACCATGCTGCCTACAATGAAGAAAAAAAAAGCTCAATAAATACTTTTAAAATTAATGTCATTGCTCTAAATACATTAAAAAACACAAAAATATGAGGCAACATGTTGAAACAACAAAAGAAATTGCTAAAGTATTGTCCAGAAAAGAAAGGCATAATTGAAGAAATAAAAATTGGAGAAGCAGGTCCTAAGGCATATTAGAAATTTAATAGGCCAGACGCAGTGGCTCAAGCCTATAATCCCAGCACTTTGGGAGGCCGAGGCGAGAGGATTGCCTGAGCCCGCAGGTTCAAGACCAGCACAGGCAACTTGGCAAGACCTCATCTCTACAATAAATAAAAAATTAGCCAGGTGTGGTTGCACGCACCTGTAGTTCTGGCTACTTGGAAGACTGAGGTGGAAGAGTTGCCTGAGCCCAGCAGTTCAAGGCTGCAGTGGCTGTGAGCATGCCACTGCACTCCAGCCTGAGTGACAGAGTGAGACTCCAACTCAAAAAAAAAAAAAAATTAATGAAGTTTACAGTTAAGAATACAGGAAGCCTTTATTTCTGGTGATGTGAATGTCTAAATATATTGATTGACCATTCTTTCACTAAAAACAACTAAGAATGTTGGATTAAATAGAAAACTCTATGTAAATACCCTTAACTTCATGTCAAAAAAGTTTAAGGAATCCTCAGAAGGCCAAAACAAAGTGAAAGCATGACTTCATAGAGACAGGTGCAGCATGGAAGCTAACTTTTCCATTGAAGATATTTACTGAACTGGGTAGATTGCAACTTTGGGTTTGGCAGCCTGGGGGTTATGGATTCAGAAGACAACTCCAGGTTTACCCAGAAATGGGAGTAAAACATAAGATTTTTCTGAAAATATACCAAAGTTCAGAATGGGGAAAGTCTTGACTATGAAGAGAATGTTAGAACAATGGTCTGGCTTGAACCTTGGCACAGAGTAAAGAGTTGAAAAACAAAGATTCAAGAATTAGAAGACCCACATTGTTCTAAAATCACTGTTGAAACTTTATCTATGTCCAGAGAAAGCACCAAGCCCAGACAGTTTACAGAAAGTTTTACCAAATATTCAAGGATCAGATCCATCTTTCATAAACCATTTCCAGGTGTAGAAAAATAAACTACACACATATATTTGGTATAAGCTTATAACACTAACACTGACAAGCTCAGTACATAAAAATGGCTGGCAAATCTCCATTGTAAAAGTAGATACAAAACCTGAAACACTGTTAAGTACCAAATCCAACAAAGTATGAAAAGGATAAAACAGTAGGAAAGGTTTATTAAAGTAATTAATAGACAAATCAATTAATTAATTCTATCACATGAATATATCAAAGGAGCTAAATCCCATGATCATTTCCTAAGATGCAGAAAAATTACAATTCAGTGTCCACTTATGATATGTATTTATAGAAAACTGGGGGGGAATGACTTTCTGGAGGTGATAATTCTGTTAGGCCAAGAAAATGAGTGAACAGAAAGAAGACAAGAGGCAGGCGCCTCAACGGCAACACAGGTTTATTAGGAAGAAGAACCTGCATGGGGGATGCCAGATGAGACTGGAGCCCCACAACGCTTACAACTTAGGGGCAATTATAGTTGCCAGGGCACCATAGTTGCGGTTGTGGGGTACACCATTAGCTATTTTTGGATGGGAAAAATTTAATGACTATCTCATTGCTAGGGGTAATTAAGGAAAGAGCCTTGTGGTTACTATAAGAGTGACTTAACCTTATAGTTAAGATGAGGATTGCTATGCCAAGTATTTTTTAACATGTCGTGTTTCATGGTTTGGGCCTTACCAGAAATTTTCCATCTCAGTTAGTCTTTATAAAATGGCAGGGAGCCCAAAATAGCCTTTCTAAGGCTAACAAACTCTACAACAATTATCATGCTCAATGATTAAATGATTACAATCAAGAGCAAGTCAAGACTCCCTTCAATAGCAGTTCTATTCAAATTTGTCCTGAAGTATCTTGCCAGTGCATTGAGAGTGGAGGGAAAACAAATATTTGAAAGAAAAATAAAAATCATTTACATCTATCATATTAGAATTAATGACTAGATCTGTAAATTGTAATAAAATCACTATAGTAAATCTATGTATAAGTTATAAGAAAATGTAATTTAAAAGATACCAATTACAATAAGCATCAAATTATTAATTTTATAAAATTTATCTTAAAATATACACTCATTTTGTAGAGAAAATTACGAAATTTTAATGAAATACAGTCACAAGTCACATAACTATATTTCAGTCAACGATGGACCAAATATGTGACAGTGGTCCCATAAGATTATAATGGAGCTGAAAAATTTTTATTGTCTAGTGATTTGTGTTACAACTGCCTCCAGTATTCAGCACAGTAGCATGGTGTACAGGTCTGTAGGCTAGAAGCAGTAGGCTACACCATATAGCATAGGTGTGTAGTGGATTATACCATGTAGGTTTGTGTAAGAACATTTTATGATGTTCACACAATGATGAAATTGCCTCTCAATGCATTTCTCTGAATGTATCCCTGTCATTAAGTCATGTATGACTGTATATTAAAGTACAAAAGATGAAAAGGAGAATGATATCCAACTAATGGATTCCAACACTTAAAAGCACAATATCAGCTTTATAAAAACTTGACATACAAGTTTAAATCAATTTCCTATTGACCCCAAACAGAATTTTTGGTGGAACTTGACAAATTGCTCAATCCCAGCTGAAGGGCGCAGGGAACAGTCAGAAGGGCCCCCCCCCCAAGATGGCGCTGAACACTACAGGGCCACACGAAAACAGCAAAGGCCCCAAGTTCCGGCTTCCCCCTGTACGGTTTCCCACGCACGCAAAGTTCAAACCTGCGAGCCAACAATCTCCTCCTATGACAAATCAGCCCTGTTGTACCCTCCAATAGTAATGTAACACAACTTTGGCCCACCCTATTTCCACTCTGCTCTACCCAATAGAATGCTAACATGACCTTTTCCTGCCCTGGCTAAACTAATAAATACAGCCCTCTCCCTGCATAGGTCTCTCCCCCCCCGCTCTCTCTCCCCCTCTCTCTCTCCCTCTCGCTCTCTCTCCCCCTCTCCCTCTCTCTCTCTCTCTCTCTCTTCCCCCCCCCTCTAGCTCCCTCCAGCTACAGACCCCTTCTGTAGCCACCACTTTAATAAATCTCTTGGTCCCTAATGGGTGTGGAGTTGTTACTGGCACCTAAGTTCTTTCATTGGTGCCGTGACTTGGATCGGGTCTCTCTTGCCCTTGTGCGAGTCTCTCTCACCCTTGGGCGGGACCCCGATTCAGCACTGGTGGCCACTCTAACCCTCCCGGACCTTCCCCACCCTCTTGAACGCCTAAGCCGCATCCACCAGTGATCGTCGGATGCCGGGAGCCGCAATCCTTAGGAAGAGTAAGGTAAAAGGGACCTGAAAACAGGAAAAACGCCGGCTGGGAGCAAGGCCCCAGTAAAATGCGGCCATGACAGAGGCAAAGCCCTGTGGATCCTGTTGACGGACCTTCCCTAACTTTGAAGGATTGCGTGCATAGGCTTGAGAATGTTCCCTCTTTATTTGTCACAGGCTAATAATTGAGATAGTAGATGCACAGATGGATGATGGCATTTGACAGCAAAAATTATACATAGGCATAGTGAAGGTGAGATTGCAGCAAAAAGGTGCCCCTTGGGGTGTGTAAGAATGTTTTTCCACCTTTTTTTCTATAACATCAAGAGGTCGAGAAAAATGAGTCAACCACTTCCTCATTTCCTTTTGATAATAAATAACAGACCCCAGCTAAGAGCTGGTGGAAAACAACCATTTGAGATAAAAAATAGGCTAAGATATCTTAGGGTTATATAAGTAGGCGTTAGATATGTTAAGATAGAAGTTAGAATATTAATAATAAAATAGTAAGATTAGAGATATATAACAGTATTAGTGATAGTTAAGAAAATATAGGGATATAAGGATAGAAACAAGGGTAATAGAAATAAATATATGGTAGTAAATTAAATAAGGTTTAGAGTTAAGGTTTAGTCTTCTAGGGTAAGGATATCATAAGTTTACAGTAGTAAATAGTTATAAGGAAATCAGAAAGAAAAACAGGATGTTCACAAATGTTTAATTTAAGAAAAACACCAGCCAGGCTTGGTGGCTCAGCCTGTAATCCTGCACCTTGGGAGGCTGAGGTGAGTGGATTACCTGACCCC
>CAUYQG010025144.1:0-14957 GCA_963574415.1 Tarsius wallacei | reverse complement strand
TTAGGAAGATGCCAAGGTATTTCATTTTTTTTGTGGCTATTGTGAATGGAATTGTGCTTTTTATTTGAGTTTCTGTTTGTTTATTATTGGTGTAAAGAAATGCGATTGTCTTTTGCACATTTATTTTATATCCTGAGACTTTGCCAAAGTCCTTTATCAGTGTAAGGAGGTTTTTGACAGATTCTCTGGGGTTTTCAAGGTATACAATCATGTCATCTGCAAAGAGAGATAACTTGACTTCCTCTTTACCTATTTGGATACCCCTGACTGCCTTCTCTTCTCTGATTGCTGTAGCCAGGACTTCCAATACTATATTGAATAGGAGGGGTGAGAGTGGGCATCCTTGTCTTGTTCCAGTTTTCAGGGGAAATGGTTCCAATTTTTGTCCATTTAGGAATATGCTGGCTGTGGGTTTCTCGTAGATGGCTTTTACTATTTTGAGGTATGTTCCCCATATGCCTAGATGTTCGAGGGTTTTTATCAAGAAGTGGTGCTGGATTTTATCAAAAGCTTTTTCTGCATCTAATGATATAATCATGTAGTTTTTGTTTTGACATCTGTTGATGTATTTAATTACATTTATGGTTTTACAAATGTTGAACCAGCCTTGCATCCCAGGGATGAAGCCTACTTGATCATGATGGATGATTTTTGAGATGTGTTGTTGAACCCGGTTTGCTAGGATCTTGTTGAGAATTTTAGCATCTATGTTCATCAAAGATATTAGCCTGTAGTTCTCTTTCTTTGTTGGGTCTTTACCTGGCTTGAGCATCAATGTGATGTTAGCTTTGTAAAATGATTTGGGGAGTGTCTGTCATCACGCAACCTGCCTAGGTTGAAACAAGAAGAAATTGAGACCCTAAATAGACCGAGAACAATCAAGGAAATTGACTACATAATAAGAAAACTACCTACCAAAAAAAGCCCTGGACCAGATGGCTTTCAAGCAGAATTCTACAAGACATTTAAGGAGGAGCTGATATCAATCCTACTGAAGGTATTCCAGGCAATTGAGAAAGATGGAACTCTCCCCAAATCAAATGAAAGGATGAAAAAACTAAGCGGAGATTGTTACCTGCTGCCAAACCCAGGAGAAAAGAGTTTGAACTTTGAATCAAGTCAAGTTAATTGACTGCTAAGACAAAAATTAATATTTTATTGAAAGAAAACAAATTCCAGTTTCTTCACAAAATATTGGGAAAATAACCAGTACAACATAAAAAATCCTATAAAAACAATAAATTATCAATAGTTTAAATAAACTAATGCAAACAGAAGTCAAAATGATCCAAATGTTAAAATTAGAAGACAGAAACTTTAAATTAGATATTATTTTATAAAGATGTTTAAGTACTTATAGAAAATATAATAATAAAAAATAAAATATTATGATTATTAGCATAGACATAGAAACTTAAAAAATTAAAAGGAAGAACTGAATAGAAATTGTAGCACTAACATTTAATAAAAATTTTACTATATGAACTTAATAGCTGAAAGCAAAATAATGTGTGGCTTTAAAAATAGAATAAGAAAAAATATAAAATCTGAGTAACAAAGAATAAGATGATAGAGAAAAAGAGTCAAGTCTCAGTTATATGTAAGACAATACCAATAGTTTAACATGCTTGCTATTGAACGCTCATTAAAAAGGAAAAAGATAAGAAAGAATGGGTAGAAAAATATTTTAAAATAATAATGGCTAAAATTTTCTTAAGTATGCTGAAAAATATATTGCACAGGTACAAAAAAATTTTAATCATCCAATTATCACCAAAGAAGTCAGCTAATCTCAATCATGACAAGGAAAATGTATAATTGTAACAAAAATCAAACCATTATAAAATCTTGAATATAAAAACAACCTACCAGATACAGCAAAACAAAACAAAAAAATAGGCTAATTTCTTATCAGAAATCTTGGAAATCAGAACATGGTAGAACACTATCTTTAAAGTTTAGAAACAAAATTTTATGTCCAACAAAAATACTTTCCAAAAATGAAGAAAAAAAAGAACACTTTTTGTTGTTTAAAAAAAAAAAAGAATCTGCTGCCAGTACACATGTATTATTGCAACAGATGTTGAAAGACATTCTTCAGATTAAAAATAATTGACACCAAATTGGATATGGTTCAAATAAAAGTACATAGATGGTAAATAAGTGTAAAATACAATAATTTACTATATAATTTTTATAAAACATGATTATTTAAAGCAAAAATTATAACACTACTTTGGGGCTAATACTGTATGTAAGTAAAATAAACACAAAAAATCACAAAATATAGAAGATGATAATACAACTATATCATTTCAAATTTCTTAAATTGTATATAAAATAATGTAACATTAGCTCTAAGGAGATGGAAATAAGTTAGAAATATATGTTGTATTTCTCAGAATAGCCCCTGAAAATAATGTAAAAAAGCCAAAGAAGAATTAAAAAGAACTGCTAAAATGTATCTTACAATAACAACAAACTAAACATGTAAAAAGATGGTGCAAATAAGAAGCAAATAGAAAAGTGTTATATCTAAATCCAACCATATTATAACTAAATAGATGAAAGTGACATCAGCAAGGTGGTTAAAATGAGAAGCCTTAGACTTTCTTCTATGAGTTAAATAACAACAAATGGCCAAATGTCTGTTTGAAACAATACAAAAGCAATTTAAAAAATCACTGGACTCTAGGCAAGCATGAAGCCATCAACCCCATCAACAATCAAAGAATCACAGAAAAATCCTCGATATTTTCCATTCTATTATCAGAACTTCATCCCCCCACTCCCATCTCCCTTTGGAATGAAACATGAAATTCCTGTCTTCTCTTTGGGGGAAAGGAAGCAGTAGAATGTAGGCAACATTCTGACCTTTAGGGAAGCTACCCACTCTTTCTTGTTTTCTGTATTAAAGTGCTGATTGAAATGGGGCACTAGGTTGGTGGTTTCTGAGAAAAGAGACAATCATATGTGAATCAGAATCTGAAGTACCACAGATAAGTAACTGGGATTACAAGTGTAAACCATTGTGATCAGCTTTTAATACTATGATTCTTATACAACACCAGAGAGGCCACAGTATTGCAGTAAGACACTAGACAAAGCTATTGAGTAAAAATAGGCAAAACTTTTCAAAATGATTAAGTGCACAAACCTAGAGAGGATACACTCAGAAAAGGCTTGAAAGGTCTTCAGAATCTCTAACCAAGCTGTGCAGAGAAAGTTATCAAGTATGAAACCGGACCATAAAGTCTTGGAGAGTTGGTTGATTTTTCAAATGCCAAAATCCCAACAACAAAAAGTAATAAGACATAGAAAGAAGAAAGTGATCATGATACATTTAAAGGAACTAAATAAATATCCACAACCTGAAACTAATGAAAGTGAAATACATAAATTGCCAGACAAAAATTTTGCTGCCATTTTAAGGATGCTCAATGGATTAAAGAGAGTGCAAATAAACAGGTAAACAAAAATATGCATGAACACAATTAGAATATCAACAAAGAGAAACTATCAAGAAGAACCAAACAGAAATTTTGGAACTGACATATGTAATAAGTGAATTGAAAACTTTACTAGAGGAACTCAACAACAAATTTAACCAGGCAGAAGTGAGAGTCAGCAAACTCAAAGATGAGACTTTTGAAATGACTGAGGCAGAGGAGAAAAATCAATGAATAAAAATGAAGAGAAACTGGGAATTGTGGAACACCATTAAAATGAACAATATAAACTTTACAAAAGTACCAGGAGATGAAAGAGAAAAAGAGGCAGAGAACTTATTTGAGGAAACAATGACTGAAAATTTCCCAAATATGAGGTGAGAAAGGAACACAAAATTTTAGCAAACTCAAACATACTTTAGCTAGAATAAATCTAAAGAGACTACAGAGAGACACATTGTAATCAAACAGTCAAAAGTCATAAAGAGAGAATCTTGAAAGCAGTAAGAGAAAATGACTCAACAGAACCCCTGTTGTATTATAGCAGATTTCTCAGCAGGAACATTGCAAACTGGGAGGAAGTAGAATATTATATTCAAAGTACTGAAAGATAAACAATTATCAACCAAGAATATTATATATAGCAAATCTATTCTTCAAAATGAAGAAGAAATTGAGACATTCCCAGATAAGCAAAAATAGAAGGAATTTATCATCACTAGATTTGCTTGACAAAAATTGCTGAAAGGAATCTTACTTTGAAGTGAAAGGTGGTAAAAAGAACACAAAACCATAAACAATATATAATTTTTTGGTGAAGGTATAGTTGTGTGTGTGTGTTTGTATATACAAATGCACATATATATACATATATATGTATATAAACTAATATAGAATACTGTAGAATTGTAATGGGAGTGAATAAATGTTCACAAGAGACAAAGAAGGATAATACATACTACTGTCATAAAAAAGGTCAATTAACCAGGAAGATATAACTATTTTAAGTACATGTGCACCTAATATTAGAGAACTCAAATATATCAAGTAAACACTGACAGCACTGAAGGGAGAAATAGATAGCAGTACACTAAAAGTAGGAGACTTCAATATCTCACTTTCAATTATGTATAAAACAACCAGACAAAAGATAGATAAGAAAATAGAAACTTAAACAGCACTATAAGCCAAATAGAACTAATTAAGCTGTATAGAACACTCTACCCAACTACAACACAATACACATTATTCTGTACATATGGAACATTCTCCAAGATAAAACATATTTTAGGCCACAGAACAAGTCTTAATAAGTGTAAGAAGATGGAAATTATGCAAAGTATCTTCTCTAGCTACAATAGTATAAAATTAAAAATAAATATAAGAAGGAAAATGAGAAAATTCACTGACATATTAAAATTAAACAACATATTCCTAAACAACAAATGAGTCAAAGAAGAAATCACAAGGGAATTTAGAAATTATCTGAGACAAATGAAAATACCAACAAAACATATCTAACTTATGCAATGCAGCAAAAGCGATATTAAGAAGGAACTATATAGTGGTAAATGCTTACATTAAAACAAAATTCAAATCAGCAATTTAGTCTACCATCCCTAAAGACCAGAAAATTGGCAAACTAAACCCAAAGCCAGTATAAGAAAAGAAATAATAAAGATTAGGGCAGACATAAGTAAAATAGAGCAAAGAAAAGAAAAAATAAGATCAACAAAACCAAGAGTTGAGTTTTTAAAAGATCAACAAAATTTACAAAATTTTAGCCAGACTAAGAAAAAAAGAAAGAAGACTGAAATAACTAAAATGAGAAATAAAAGATAAGACATTTCAATTTATGTTACAAACATAAAAAGGATTATAAGAGACTAATATAAACAATTGTGGGTCAACTAATTGTATAAGCTGGAAGAAATGGACACATTCCTAGCAACATACAACCTACCAAGATTTAATTATGAAAAATAAAAACACCTGAAGAGATTTGTATTCCACAGTGGTCAAGTCTGTGCGTACTGGCCCCCAAAGTCTGAGGAAGCTGAGAGGCTGAAGAAAGAGGTTGACTTATCCAGTTTCTCAGAAATAGACATTTCTCAGAAATGACTTACAAACGAATCTATGTCTGTGTTTTGAGCAGCATCAAGATAAGATGATGGATCCCCACTCTACTACCCCCCAGACCCAAGGTATGTATTCCACAGGGAAGGAATGTGTAGGGGAATTGTGGTCAAAATTGTTTTGACCTATGGGCAGGATTTACAGTAAATACATGCTCTTACAGAAGGACCAGTAAATAAAATAGAACTCTTCAAAGAATTCTAAGAACCAGGGTTAATCACAGGTCAAGCATAGTGGATTAGCATCCAAAATGGGGTTGCTTTAGCCTTTACATTACATTCCTCTAATTTGGCTCTTATAATCTCACTCAATCTCCTCTTTCATGATGGTCTCTGAGTCTTTAGGGAGGGTGCTTGATATTACTGTATATCTTCATCAGCAGTGCATTGGCAATGGAAAACAGATTGGGCTCAGTGGGATTTCAAAAGAGGTAGATTCATAGGCTTTGTTGAATTATCTCTAGTCTTCAGAATACCATGGCTTTAGTTTCCTTAGAAGTAAAACAAAAGATACATAACAATAATAATTTGAATAGTAAAAATATAATGCACATAAGCATTACAATAAAAATTTATATGACAAAACTACAACAAAACCTATTTCCATTAGGGAGCCAACTAAAAGCACTATGAAAAAAATTAAAATTCAGGTCCAATTGGGTGCGATATTTATGCCTGTGTTCCCAGCAATTTAGGAGACCAGAGTAGGGAGTCTGCTTGAGGCCAGGAGTTTAATACCAGCCTGAGCAACATAGAAAGACCTCAACTCTATAAAAAATTAAATAAATAAAAATGAAAAATTAACTGGACATCAGCTTCCAGGCAAGACGGTGATGGAACAGGTCAGACTATGAGAGTCTCCACATAAGCAAGCATCCATAAAGACTGGTGGGTGAGCGAAAGTCCATCTGAGGGGAGACTTTGGCTCATGCACTCAAGGCTCTCCTCCAGAGGTGACTGCAACCCACCACTGCCCTGAGATTTGAGACCCGGCTGCACAGGATCATCTACCATTCTCTGGGCTCTCTTGAGAGAAGGCAGCAGAAAACAGTCACCCCTCACCACCTGGCACCAGGCCCATGCCATCACCTACAGTAATAGATAGGGCACAAGCAGGAGGATCAGTGGAGAAGGCAGGTCGTGGAAAATTGGAATAAAGTTCCAATGCCAGTGATGAGACAATGACGGGTGCCATCTTCTCAGTCCCTGGGCCCAGAAGAGACTTACATTGTCCTGCCCAGCTTCACCCAGCCTCCATCTTGGGACCCAGAAGCTACCATCTCATCAGACTCAGAGAGACATACGCCCCTCCCCATGCTGGAACAGACACAGACACATCAGATCTGAGTGGGAGACTTGACAGCAGCCTCAGCAAGTAGGGTAAGTCTGAATCTGATCCATCCTCCTCCCACAGTAGTCCATGGGACATCTGACCATGCTGAGAGCAACCCTATCAGACTGCACTGAGAGCAGAGGGGATGGGCTGGAGATTAGATCTTCTCCCTAAGGTGGAGGCCTGAAAGGAACCTAGAGTCATAAAAACTGCCAGAGAACAATTTTTTTCTTTCTTTATCTTTTCTTGTTTGTTTTTTGTTTTAGTTTTAACTTTTTTTCTTCTCTCTTTCTTTCTGTTTTTGTTGATGATTTTGTACTTTCTTTCTCTCTTTCTATTTTTGTTGACATTTTTGTGATTTCTTTATGTCATTTTATTTATTTTTTTTTAGATTTTCTGTTTATGTATGGGCTTTTTTGAGGGAGTGTACACTAATGGGGGAGGAGTTAGTGTTTGTATGATTGTCTGTATGTCAGTGTCTTTTTTTTGTTTTTTTCTGTCTTTGTCTCTCTGTTTATTTTTTAGTTGGCATGCCTATCTGTTTTCTCTCTTCTTCTTATCTCTCTTCACCTCCCTTTTGTCTTCCTTTTTCCTTTTTCCATTCTTTTCCCTTTTCTTATTTCATTTTGCTTTCAGGGGGCAAACACACCTCCACTGCATGGACAGACTGTAAGGCAGTGGGAAGTGAGTTCCAAGGGGCCCACATACCTGTCAGTGGATACTGGGATCTGCAGATAGCTTGTGAATCACAGTTCCCCCCTAAATAAATCTCAAAACTGCAAAAATGACAGGTCCCCACCCCTAGTCCAACCTCAGAATTTAATATAACCAGAGAATCTACATAAGGAAGGATAGGAGAGTGAGCAAACAGAAATAAAAGCTATCCCCCATCACTGAACAACAGAATTAAAGAAGAGGTAGAAAAGGGGAAGGGAAATCTACACAAATGAAGAAAAACCAAAGGAAGAATATGAGTCTCACACAGACCCTGGGAGGTCAGTCACCAAGAATACATACTCTGGAACGCAAACAATGAAGAGCCCCCAGAATAACTGTTCTCAAACCACAAACCCAGATATCAAGATATTAATAGAGAGAATAAATAGAAATGAGGAGAGACAAGAGGAAAGAATGAAGGAGTTGATAACTGAGATAACAGCAATAATGAATACAGTGAATGAAATGAACAACAAACTGATAAGCATAGAAAGCAAATTTAACCAAGCAGAAGAAAGAATCTCAGAGCTCGAGTGCCAAAATGTGGAGCTAACCCAAACTATTAAAAACATAGAAAAGAAGCTTGAAAAGACAGAACAAAGCCTCTAAGAGATAAATGATTATTTCAAGAGGCTGAAGCTAAGATTAATTGGAATCCTGAAGCAGATAGAGAGACAAAGACCACTTTGGAACAAACATTCCATGAAATTATCCAAGAAAACTTCCCTCATCTCATCACTGACATGACCATTCAAACACAAGAGATTCAGAGAACCCCTGCAAGGCATAAATGAGAAGAACAACCCCTACACAAAGTAGGTATAGGAGAAAAAAATCCTAAAGGCAGCAGGAGAGAAAGTTCAGACTATCTACCAGGGAAGAACAATTGGAATAGCAGCAGGCTCATCTACAGAAACACTTCAGACTAGGAAAGCTTGGAGCCCAATCTTCAAAGTTCTCAAAGAGAAACAATTTCAACCAAGAATTACTTACCTGGCTAAGCTAAGTTTCATCAGTGATGAATAATTAAAATCCTTACCAGACAATAAATCCCTAAGAGTTTACACTGCCTCCAGACCAGATCTACAAGAAACATTTAAGAAAGTATTAAATACAGAAGAAAGGAAAAAAAAGAACAACAATGCCCTTTACAAGAATGCAGGAAAAGATTGAAAACTCACAAGAATCAACCTAAAAATCAAAAGAAAGACAAAGAACAAATAAACAAACAAACAGCGGCAACAACAGCAAACTCTACAAGAACCTCATGACAGGGATAAGCTCTCACATCTAAATAATTAGCCTGAATGTGAATGAACTAAATACACCACTGAAAAGACAGAATGGTAAATTGGATAAAATATCATGAGGTTACAATATATTGTCTCTAAGAGACTTATCTAACCAGAAAGGACACACACAGACTCAAATTAAGAAGATGGGGAAAAAAATTTCAGGCAAACGGAATACAAAAGAAAGCAGGAGTCACAATCTTAATATCAGACAAAATACCCTTTAAGCTATCAAAAATTTTTAAAAATACAGAAAGTCACTATATAATGATAAAAGGTTCAATCCATCAACAAAAAATATCCATCCTAAACATATATGCACCCAACATAGGAGCACCAACTTTCATAAAGCAGCTTCTAAGTAAACTAAAAAAACATATTGACTCTAACACTATCATAGCTGGGGACTTAAACACCCCACTAACAACCCTAGACAGATCATCAAGACAAAAAGTCAACAAGAAGGATCAGAACCTCAACATGATGCTTGACCAAATGAACTTAATTGATACCTACAGAACATTCCACCCAACAACCACTGAATATACATTCTACTCATCACCACATGGAACATACGCTAAGACTGACCACATCCATGGCCATAAATCAAGCATATACAAATTCCATAAGACTGAAATTCTGCCATGCACCTCACAGATCACAGTGGAATAAAACTAAATATCAACACCAACAAAGTTCCCCCCAAACACACAATGACTTGGACACCAAACACCATGATGCTAAACAACTCCCGGGTCAACACAGAAATCAAAACAGAGATTAAAAGATACCTGGGAACAACTGAAAATGAAGAAACAACTTATCAAAATATCTGGAATGACGTGAAAGCAGTCCTAAGAGGGGAATTCATAACTCTTCAAACACACATGAAGAAAATGGAAAGATCATAAATTATCAGCCTAACAAATCAACTAAGAAAACTGGAAAAGCAAGACCATCAAAACCCTAACTTCAGCAGAAGAATCCAGATCAACAACATAAAAGCCCAAATTAGGGACATAGAAGACAAAGATACAATACAAAAAATCAATAAAACAAAAAGCTATTTTTTGAAAAGATAAACGAGACTGATGGACCCTTAGCTAGACTGCCAAGATAAAGAGAGAAAAAGCCCAAATAAACACAATCAGAAATGCAAAAGATGAAGTCACAACTGACCCTGAAGAAATACAAATGATTGTCAGAGACTACGACGTATACCTGTATGGAAACAAACTTGAAAACCTAAATGAAATGGAGGACATTCTGACACCAAACACCAACCTCTTCAGGCTGAAACAAGAAGAAATCAAGACCCTAAGTAGATCAATAACAACTCAAGAAATTGACTATGTCATAAGAAAACTACCTACCAAAAAAATCCCTGAACCAGATGACTTTCCAGCAGAATTCTATAAGACATGCAAGGAGGAACTGATACCAATCCTATTGAAAGTATTCCAGACAATCAAGAAAGATGGAATTCTCCCCAAATCATTTTATGAAGCTAACATCACATTGATTCCCAAACCAGGTAAAGATCCAACAAAGAAAGAGAACTACAGTCCTATTGATGAACATAGATGCTAAAATACTCAACAAGATTCTAGTAAACTGTATCCAATAACACATCTCAAAAACCATCCACCCTGACCAAGCAAGCATCATCCCTGGAATGCAGGGCAGGTTCAACCTCTGTAAGACCACAAATGTAATAAAATACATCAACAGATGTAAAGACAAAAACCACATGATTACATCATTAGATATGGAAAAAGCTTTTGATTAAATCTAGCACCACTTCTTGATAAAAACCCTCGAATATCTAGGAATAGATGGAACTTACCTCAAAATAGTAAAAGCCTTCTATGAGAAACCCACAGTCAAAATACTGCTAAACAAAATTGGAACCATTGTCCCTGAAAACTGGAACAAGACAAGGATGCCCACTCTCACCTGTCCTATTCAACATAGTATTGGAAATCCCAGCTAGAGCAATTAAACAAGAGAAGAAAATCAGGGGTATCCAAATAGGAAAAGAGAAAGTTAAGTTATCCCTGTTTGCAGATGACAGGATTCTATATCTCAAAAACCCAAGGGAATCTGTCAAACACCTGCTTGCACTAATAAAGGACTTTGGCAAAGTCTCAGGGGATAAAATAAATGTGCAAAAGTCAGTTGCATTCCTATATACCAACAATAAACAAACCTAAACCCAAATAAAAACCCCAATCCCATTCACAACACTCACAAAAAAAAAAAAAAAAAAATGAAATACCTTGGCATCTTCCTAACAAGAAAAGTCAATGACCTTTGCAACAAAAACTACAAAACACTGCACAAAGAAATCAGAGATGACACAAACAAATGGAAAAATATTCCATGCTCATGGATTGGAGGAATCAACATTGCTAAGATGTCCATCCTACCCAAGGTAATCTACAGATTCAACATAACACCCATTAAATTACCAGCAGTATTCTCAGAGCTGGAAAAACAATATAGGAATTCATATGAAAACATAAACGACCACGAAAAGTCAAAACTATCCTCAGCAAAGGAAAACAACAACAACAAAACAGGAGGCATCACACTCCCAGACTTTAAGCTTTATTATAAAGCTTCAATAATCAAAACAGCCTGGTATTTGTACAAGAACAAGCATACAGACCAATGCAACAGGATAGAGATTTCAGAAGCAAAACCTCAATTTCTCAACCAACTCATCTTCAACAAAGTCTCAGCAACCAACCACTGAGAAAAGAACCTCTTCAGTAAATGTTGCTGGGAAAACTGGCTCACCACATGCAAAAGATTAAAACAAGACCCCTACCTATCCCCATACACAAAAATCAACTCTAAATGGATCAAAGATCTAAATGTAAAACTGCAAGCTATAAGAACCTTAGAAAATGCAGAGACACCCTTAGGGAAGTTGGAACTGGCAACCAATTCCTGGTCAAAACCCTGAGTGCCCAGACAATAAGAGATAAGACAGACAAGTGGGACCTCATTAAACTGAAAAGCTTCTGCAAAACCAGAGTAACCATTGAGAGAGTGGGGGGACAGTCCACAGTCTGAGAAAAAATATTTGCCAACTGTACCACTGACAAAGGCCTAACGTCTAGGATCTCCAAGGAACTCAAACATGCCGAGAAGAAAAAACAAACAAACAGCCCCATTACAAAGTGGGTAAACTTCTCAAAAGAAGACATATGAGCAGCCAACAGATACATGAAAAATTGCTCAGCTTCACTAGTCATCAAAGAAATGCATATTAAAACTGCACTGAGATACTACCTAATTCCAGTCAGGAAGGCCATCATCAATAACTCAAAAAACAACAGATGCTGGAGAGGATGCAGTGAAAAGAAACACTTCTACACTGTTGGTGGGAGTGTAAACTAGTATAGCCTCTGTGTAAAACAGTGTGGCGATTCATGAAAGACCTAAAAATTGACCTCCCATACAACCCCACCATCCCCCTATTGGGAATATACCCAGAGGAGCTCAAATCACTCTATGAAAAAGATACCTGTGTATATGTGTTTACTGCAGCATTATTCACAATAGCAAAAACATGAAACCAACTGTGCTGCCCATCAAAAGAGGACTGGATTTAAAAAATGTGGTACATATACAAGATGGAATATTGCACAATCATAAAGAAGGACAAAATGATGAATTTCGCAGCAACTTGAGTGATCTATCACAGAAACACAGAACTGAGTATCCCATGTTCTCACTCATAAGCAGAACTTGAACAACTTTCGTAATAATATAAGAAAGGGATTGGCAGTAGTGGGAAACTGCCAGGGGAGGGTGGGGGGTGGGATTTGCAGTAGTGGGAAACTGCCAGGGGAGGGTGGAAGTGGGATTGACAGTAGTGGGAAACTGCCGGGGGAGGAGGGGCACACCCCATCAATAGAGTACCTGCATATTAATATTTGTATACCTAACTCTGAATTGTACCCCACATATTTAAAATTAAAAATAAAATTTAATAAAATAAAATAAACCTTAGAGATATATAGTTTTAAAAGAAATTAGCTGGACATACTTGCATGTACGTGTGGTCCTAGCTACTTGGGAGGCTGGGACAGGAGCCAGTTGAGCCCAGGACTTCAAAGTTGCTGTGAGCTATGATTATGCCACTGTACTCCAGCCTAGACAAAAGAGCGAGACTCTGTCTCAAATAAAATAAAATAAAATAAAAATTTTACCTAGTTCTTCTTTAGCAACTTTGTATAACCAGGAAATAATTCAGGATTTAGCCCAATAGATAACAAAAACTCCAAAACAATGGTAAAGTTTAGAATCTAACATTTTCTGTCTTCTTTTTTTTTATTTCCACTAAAGATCATTCATGGTAAAGGCAAATTTAGTTGCAAAATAAATTTTGGTCTTATTATACTTGGCCTGATTATTTTTATAAAGTGCAGCCAGAATAGTGGTTGAACATATAGGCTTTTTTAAAGTTAGCTTTGCTGGAACATTTTCATAAGGGGTCTCAGATTAGACTTTTACAAACCTCAAGGCCAGCAATCCAAGTCAAGTTTTCATCAGCAGACTTTGCTTGTAACACTTGTATAAATTGGGTGAATACTTCTGTTCTTAGGGTTTCTAAATATCTTGAGTTCCCTAGGCTTGTCAGAAAGTAACATTCTTTATTTACCACTGATCAGAAGCTTCAAGTCCTTAAAGCAGTCTGATCATACCCCAAAATAACCCATTCCTGTCAAAACATTAGTGAAATAACCAGTGTCTCCAATAGTGTCCCGTTATAAAAGAAACCAGGTTCTTACTGAGTTTATGCAAATAACTATATTGTCATAAAATAAGAATACTTTAAATAGTTTCCAAATTCTGGAGAACTCAGGCAGAGAGAAAGCTAAGCTTTGCTCACAATGGTATTTTTTTACAATTTCTCTAAGCTATAAATAGCTCAAAAGGGGGAAAAAGTTTTCTCTATTCTTCAATCAAAATAGCAGCATTTGAAACAAGATGTTTTTCACTCCCATTGGAACTGTCATACACAAACCTAGCAGCACTTTGACAGTCAGATGAGAGGTGTCTATTGGGAACTGTAGACTCCACCAGCTCCTCACAGTTTCAGAGTCAGTCTTAGGGAAAAAGAGACTCCCTGCTCATGAGTATCTCTTCCTTTCACTCTCTAGGTAGCATGATCATATATAAAACATTTCCATTGTGTCATGAAACTCTCCTGAGCACTGCTATTACCATCAGAGTGTTTCCATGACATCATCCCAAACAGCACAAGTATTTCAGGTGTCAAAATAATTTTATGTCATTGAGTCATAGTGGCGGCTTCAGTTATCCCATAGCAATGCAGTAAATGCGCCTCAAGTGGAAATTTTCTAGTCCAAAGTCCCAAAAGTCACTATTGGTAAGCACTCACAGGCTTTTGCTATATGCCTAATAAACATTCCACAAGGGATTATTAGGTGAAGAATTTGCCCCAACCAGCACTCCAGCCTGTATAACCTGTGGGTTTGGGCAAGCTTACTATCTTCCATTTAGCATATCAGATAATATTGTTCAAATGGTGGATTTATATGCCTTTTGTTTTTCCAGCACTAGGTAGGGAAAACATTCCCTAGTGAGACACAATATCTACTTTCCTAAAACATTTAGGAAAAAGAGACAAAACCTCTTCACATGAAGCATGTTTAAATATGTCAACTTTCGAGAGGTTCCAGTAAGATGGCGACGGCATAGGTAGAATTGTGAGATTCTCTGAACATGAGTTCACCAAAAGACTCTTGTTTTCCTTCCCCCACCCTCCTGCCCACCACCAGCTGCACTGGTCCGAGGCCTGGGGACCCTCGGTCTCATGCAGGGCCGGATATTGCAGCCCCCGACTGCTGTTGCGTGCATGGGAGTCTCAGGTCTCGGCTCCCTTCCTGGCTTCATTGTCTCACCCAGACCAAGCCACTGGTCACCCAGGGAGGCTCTGGGCACCCACCCCTCAGAGATACCGATTCCATTTCTGGCTGAAATACCCTGTGAG
>CAUYQG010025142.1:0-21345 GCA_963574415.1 Tarsius wallacei | reverse complement strand
CGCCGCGCCCCCCCGGCGCCCCCCCCCCCCCCCCCCCCCCGCCCCCCCCCCCCGCCCCGGCCCGCCCCCCCCCCCCCCCCCCCGGCCCGCCCCCCCCCCCCCGGCGGCCGGGCCCCCCCGCCCGGCGCCCCAGGCACTGGGGTGATCTTTAAGGCTCTCCTGTTTTTCCCTGCCTCCAATCAGAACTACATCGAAGACAACTCAAGTATATGTATATATTTTTGTTTGTCTTATTTTGCTTTTTTCTTTCTTTCTCCATGTCCCTGCTTTCTAGTATTCTAAAGTCCTGGAAATTCTTTTTTACAGTCCAACTTAAATCTTTTCTTCTGCAGATCTGATGCATTGTGGGTTGTTCTGGGCTCAGGAAGCTAAAGCCCCACTTCCTCTGCATAATAAATCAGAAAAATAAATAAATAAATAAACCCATGAAGACATACAAGAAAGTCAAGCTACCTTTGAGGGGAAAACCCAGAAAAGCTTCTAGAAATGGCTGCCAGAGTTCTATTCTTGGTGGTGTCAGGAGCTTAAACTTATAATAATCCATTATTAAAACATTTACCTTGTCTGGTTTTCTGTTTGTTTTATAAAACCTCAAAGTTTAAAAACTGAAAGAAAAAATTATCAGAGTGTTAAAAAAAACAACAGTTGTGTCACCATTCAGGCCCCTCTCCCCCCACAGAGCTCTTCTTTGGAGTGAAGGACTCTAACTTCTTCAGCATTTCCTCCAAGGCTCAGGACCCCTGCACTAGATGGTTGGCCACATTTTGCAACATTTGTCTCAAGGGAACCTTTCAGGCCACATCCTGCTGGAGCACTTAAACGCCTCTGTGAGAGCCAGGACTTCCTCGAGTTTCCAGAACAGGTTGCATGGCTATTATGTGCTGTTTATGAGTGACTATTTATTGTTAATATCTGTAGAGAGACAGAATTTGGCAACCTGGTGGTAAGGTGAGGAAGAGGCCTACAGCCCTCACCTACCTTTAAAGATTGGAGGCTACTGATGTTTGCCAGAAAGAAGAACCCAGAGTCAGGCAGAACCTGGTTGGCCCGGGCCAGTTCACTTGAGCCTGGCACCCAGTAACCGCCCAATAAATGTTAGTATTATGATTCTCTAATCTCTTATTTCCTCTGCTACAGAGGCAGAGGAAAAGGAAGTGGCGAGGGACAGGGTACTAGGTAGGGGCAAGAAGGAGACAGAAGCAAGGGTAGGACATTCCCTTGCTTTTAGTTTGGCTTTTAGTAGACAATTAATCATCAGCCTCATAATTGGTCCTGCGTGCAGAGCTAACAAGGTTGACAGAGGCCACTTTTGCCCTCCTACAGTGTTCTATTAGAGAAGGTTTGCCCATAATCCTCCAAGGAACCTTCCTTCTCTTTGCTGCCTCCCCCAGGTGACCCTATAGGCTCATTCACACAAGGCCATCCTCCAGGGATTGGAAGCTGCAGACATGGTCCAGAGGCCCAGCGTAGACCTTCCCCTTGGGTCTGTCTGCACCATGTCCCCATGTCCACAGCTAATGAAGAAGCCTGTCAGAGTGCTCAGAGGTACCCTAATGACTTCCATGCTGGCCAGGAGGGATGGACTCCTTAGGAGAGTATGTGGGCTTGCCACGAAGCCCTCTCTTATTGTCACTTGTTGGCTAGGGGCTGCCAATCTGTCCATGTCTCCTCAGACCCCTCTGTGTCCTTTGGTTTGGGCCCAGGTCTTTGTCACTTTGCTCTCTCTGTCTGACACTCTTGGGATCTTCTGCTTCAATGAAAACCCATGGTGGAATCTTGGGCACATCACAAAATTCTTTTATTAAGAATAATGACAGGCCGGGCTCAGTGGTTCAGCCTGTAATACCAGCACTTTGGGAGGCCGAGGTGAGTGGATTGCCTGAGCCCGCGGGTTTGAGACCCGCCCGGGCAACTTAGCGAGACCTCGTCTCTACAATAAATCAAAAATCACTGGGTGTGATAACACGCGCCCGTAGTTCCAGCTACTTGGAAGGCTGAGGCGGAAGGATCACTGGAGTCCAGCAAGTGGAGGCTGCGGTGGACGGGAGCGTGCCACTGCACTCCAGTCTGGGGGACAGAGTGAGACTCCAACTCAAAAAAAAAAAAAAGAATAATGACAAAGGACTAGGGGAAGTGAAGGCCAGGTAGAGGTCCAAACCACCTGCACACAGCCTTCTTGTGTAGTTAATCGTTACTTGTGCCCTACATCTCTATAATAAAATAAAAAAAAATAAAAATGACAAAGGAAGCCACAGAAGAGGAAATAGGAAAGATTTTATTCTAAATTTGTCTGACACAAGAGTTCCCAGGGACATAACTGAAAATGTAAAGGCCCAGAAAAAACACGTAAGGGAAAAAAATAACTCCCCCCTCTGTTTTCCACGACTTCTCTGAAATATGCGATTTCAGGCCGGGCTTGGTGGCTCAAGTCTGTAATCCCAACACTTTGGGAGGCCAAGGTGAGGGAATTGCCTGAGTCCACGTGTTCGAGAACAGCCTGGGCAACTTGGCGAGACCTCATCTCTACAGTAAAATTTTAAAAATTATCCAGGCATGGTAGCACATGCCTGTAGTTCTGACTACTTGGAAGGCTGAGGTGGAAGGATCGCCTGAGCCCAGCAGGTTGATGCTTGGGTGGCCGTGAGTATGCCACTGCACTCCAGCCTGGGCAACAAGAGTGAGACTCCAACTCAAAAAAAAAAGAAAAAGAAAGAAAAGAAATATGTGATTTCAAATACAATTCTGAATTCTAAAACTTTTTAGAATGAATAAAGTGTTTTTTTTGTTTTGTTTTGTTTTGTTTGCATTGGAGTCTCACTCTGTCGCCCGGGTTGGGCTCCGGCGATCCTTCCGCCTCAGCCTTCCAAGTAGCTGGAACTACAGGTGCTTGCTACCACGCCTGCCTAATTTTTGATTTATTGTAGAGATGAGGTCTCGCCAAGTTGCCCAGACGGGTCTTGAACCCACGGGCTCAGGCAACTCACTCACCTTGGCCTCCCAAAGCGCGGGATTACAGGCTGAGCCACCGAGCCCAGCCGAATAAAGTGTTTTGGATAGAATGTATTTATGTTCTCCAACCATTTCTAAAAATTACGCAGTAAGATTTTAAGTTAAACAGGCGACATCAATCTTTTCGTCTGCATGTACTGATGCAACTTGCTTGACATTCCTTTCTAAATGACCTACAGAAAAATCAATTGTTCTTGGGAATCCAAGTACATTTCCACTTATAAGTACAGAGGAAAGTAAAATGGATTACTATAGTGAAAAATGAGAAAAATTTTGTCTTCAGCAACTCAAGTTGTGGAAGTACTGGATCTCGGATTCGGAGGCAGATCTGTGGAGAGGTCAGAGAATGGTCTCTGCATTTAATAGACCTACCCTCAAAACCCCCCACAATCCCAAATGCCCAGCTGCTCAATGCTGCAGATAGCTAGAATCTTTGAGGGTTTGAGCCTAGAGAAAGATGGGGTCTCCCAAGCACATTCCAATCCCCCAACACAGGGGCCACACCGTCATATGGTTCCACTCTACCCCCTCAGTCTCCTACTGCACGCAAAAGAAATGGAGCCATATTTGGAAAAAACATAGTGCAAATCAAGAAATAAATTAACATGTGAAAAGAGAAAGAAACTTGTCTCAATTTAGGCAAACCTTCATTTTTCAGGACTTTGGGAAGAAGACAAAAATGAAGTGTTAGAAGAATCAAAAATGACTCAAGGTGATGGCTCGAGAATGAGGCTGATTAGATAAGGTTCCATGGCACAAACTGTGTTCAGTGAGATTTTAAGGTTTCCCTCTCCCTTCTTTCCAGAATTCCTTTTCTGAAAATAAGTACTTTGCTGTTTCTCGCCAACGCCAAGTCCAGAAAGCATAATACTGTCTTTTGTCTTACTCTAAGTGTATTGTACATGGACTCTTCTGTTCAAGGTTTTGCCTACTTAAAAATCGTCAGAAAACGGGGATACTAGACTTCTGAAAGGACGGGTGTTTTTATGACAGGAAACTTGGAATTACTGGGCAGAACAAACTGGTGTAACATACAATTTTATAGACTCAACAAGCTTGTTTTATTTTTTATTAAATCAATTATATATAAGCATTCTGATGTTTTAAAACAAAAGGACAGGAGATTTTGTGAAAATCATCAAAACCAGTTTTACACGTTTACATTTTTCTTCTAATATTTGAAAAAACAAATGACCTCTTTTCCCTGTGCCTCTCGAGAATGTTTAAATTCCCGTTACACCCCCCTCCCCCAGAAGGCAGAAGACATAGGATGGGGCATTGGGAGAAGATCTGGATGTGAGGGAGTGTGTGTGTGTGTGTGTGTGTGTGTGTGTGTGTGTGTGTGTGTGAAGGGGGTGCATCTGTGTGTGGGTGTGTCTGTGTATAGGTCCTCCCCCTGCTTCCCAGCAATGCAAAGGGTGTGTAGAAAGGAAACAAGGAAAACACACACACACATCCACAAAGCTCTGGCAGAGGTTAACCCAATCACCCTACATTTACTCCACCCTCTTCAAAAGAGGTTTGAAATTCTTTCCCAAACTTTGCTGCACTTTCCATGAGAATGGGGATGCTCTGCATAAAACATGAGTTTGGGAGGGCAGTGAGCTTGCAGGCCTGGGGCGGGAGCTGGAGAAACCTTAGGGAGCTGGGTAGGGGGAGTGGGGAAGGAGCACAGAGAGGTAGGGGGAGGGAAGGGAGGCTGTTTTCTCAGGCTGCATTTCTTGCTGGCTCCTTGGAGACGGGAGAAAAGCGGGAAAGGTCTCAGTTGGGGCCGGGCCCTCACAGAACCAGCGGAAAATGGAATGCAGAGCCTGACCTGATCGAGCCAGATGGGCTGCGGTTTGAGGACCTCCAGGAAACTGATGCTTGCTGTCTGCTTGGAAGGCGGGAGAAGGAAAGGGCTTGGGAGAGGGGAAAGGCCTGAGAGGGGAGAAACGCATTGAAGACCACAGGCTTGTCTCTCCATAGATGTGGGTCCACAAAGGGCAGGGACAAACGTTCTGTTTCTTTTGGTGTCTTCACAGAATCCAGCCTGTGCCGGGCCTTTTACGTGCTGTTTTTGAATGGCTGCAGGTGGCCAGGCGGGATTCTTAGCCTGTTATCAGCACCCCAGTGAGCAGGATTTAGGGGTCTGCAAGAGGTCCTCTCCCGGCAAACCGATTATTAGTACTGCTTGAATTAACTCAGCAATGGGCTAAATGCCAGCAGCAGGAGAGAGATGTTCCAGCATTCTCCTTCTGCTCCTCTGGGGATAGAGGCGTTATGAAAATCATTGGGGCACCGCTCTCCCCAGAGACCCTGAAAGGGCAGGAGTGTTTATGCTGCTGGGGGAAGCAGTTCTCGAGTGGCCTGGTGTACGCTGAGTGGCCTGGTGTACGCTGCAGACGGATGCTCTGCACTGGTCATCGGAATGCAGGCTGCCTCTGCAGCCTCCTCCAGAAAGGGACTGGGAGAAGAGAGCCATTGAAATCAACAGGCATGTAAACTCCCTAAGATCCTTTCTGGAAAAAGACAGGATACACATAAACAGTGGGTTTTGTTGGGGTTGGAATTTTGGGGTGTTTTTTGGTCAGTTTTTTTTTAGAATTTGAAAACACCCTGAAGATAACTGGCAGGGCTCCAGAATGTGGTTACTGGATTTTTGCAAGTCACTGGTTACTTACTGCAAGTTGGAAAATAATGAGACCATCTATAGAAGTGCCGTTGGAAGGGGACCCCAGAGACGTGAGAGAGCAGTGGTCTTCATATCGGAGCTGCATCAGAACCATCCAGAGGACATGCTGAAATGCTGGTTGCTAGGCCCCAGTTTAGGAGTTTCTGATTCTGTGGTTTGGGGCGAGGGTGAGACTCTGCATTTCTAACAAGTTCCCAAGTGGTGCTGATGCAGCATTGTAAGAACCGTGTTCTAAAGAAGCCCTCCTTTTATATATGAGGAAGCTGAAGAAAGGAGGCATTCATGGTAGAGCCAGGTACTACTAACAGTCTCTTCTCATGAAAGGGAGAAGGTGTGGCACCTGGTTCCAGCAGGAAACCCAGTGTGGAGATGAGGCAGAAAGGATGGCACAAAACCCCTCACACAGTTAAAAGTCCAACACCCTCTGTGTCCCCCATAGGCTAAGGTAGGGTCTGCAGAACCCCCCACTAGATCCCACTGGAGGGCACAGATGGGAAACTGAGGTGGAAGTGACCAGCCCTAAAGTCGACCAGGCAGACAGCAGCAGGAGGAAGAACAGGAGCAAACAGATTATGGAAAGCAATTATCCCAGAGCAGAGAATTGAGAGACACCGAGCAACCTCCTGCCAGCCCTGGGGGGCAGAGATTAAAAAGTCCCTGTAGGACTTGGCAGTTTGGGAGCAAGCCCACTGCTTCCAGCTGTGACTTGACCCCACATCTGTCATTTCCTGAAGGCCTTGGGGTAGGGCTTGGAAAGCTCTGCTGGGAGAATGGCCAGAACACCGATTAACCTCGCCTCATCTGGCCTCTCACACCGTGTGAGGGCTACCATGCCTCAGTCAGCCTCCATTCTCTCTCCTCGAAGCTGTGAATCCCAGAGATGGAGTCACCTAGCACTGAGCTGGTGAGCACTCAGTGAAAGCTGGATAAAGAAATGAATGCAGGAATGAATGCAGCCCTCCTGTCCCCAGGAAGCAGGCTCTGCGTACTTCAAGAGGAATCCCACCTGCGTAAGCTTCAGTCTGACTCTCCCGGGTTGAGGATGGCCAGCGGGGTTCCTCATACCAACTGGCATGGTATGGGCAGGAGTCCCCCTTCTCCAAAATGCCCCCTCCACATCTTTCTCCCTGGTTTGCCAGAGGAAAGCAATCTTTTTGCATCAGACCAGCACTCGTTCTAAGAAAGTCAACACCCCTACGCAGGCTTGGAAGCTCTGGCCTCATGAGAAGCTCCTCTTGCCCACTCCACTGCCCCTCAGTCCCATCTGTTACAAATGGGGGCTCAGAGCCTCCACTCTTTCCTGGCATCATGCAGAGGCTGCCGGTGGGTCAGGAAGGGCTGTGAGCTGGGGTCCTGGGGCCTGCCACTGGATGCTGCCAGGCTCAACTGTGGGAAGAACGGCCCCATAAGCAGACCTGCACCATGGCTGCAGAAGCAGTTTCCCAGTTTTGAACGTTCCCCTTGTCGTTGATCCTGGACTGGCCCACCAGGGACCCAGGAAGGCTTCCAGGTGTTGTGCCCTCTGTGGGAGCACACAAAGGTCTCTGGGGCTCTGAAGGACCTTTCTGTCCCTGTTCCACTCTGGGCAAGGCTCATGTCCATGCTGGAAGTTATATAGACCAGTTCAGGACAAAACAGACACAAAGTAGGTGGGACCCAGTTCTATCTGAGGTCCATGAAACGGCAAAGCTCAGAGTATTGCCACTCTAGAGGCGTGAAAGGTGCGAATCACAGAGCTGTTTATTGCCCCAAAGCTGGGCATCCGGTGAGATTTTCTCCCCTATGCCAATACCCATCAAGTTTTTCAGAGAAAACTAGCTCCTTGAGGGAAAGTCCAGAAAAAAAGGAGACAGCAATGGCTCCACAACAATTGCTGGGGAAAACAGACTGTGCAGTTAGGCAGAGTCCAGGCAGGCTCAGAACCCTAAGGACAACATACTGTGGCCTGTCTGGGGTGACTGGAGATCCCAGGCAGCACTGCCAGACACCTCCCTGTCCTTGCTTTTTTCTGTAAGTCAGGGTCTCACTCCGTCACCCAGGCTGGAGTGCAGCCTCTCCCTCCTGGGCTCAAGCGATCCTTCCACCTCAGCCTCCCAAGTAGCTGGGACTACAGGCTAATTTTTTAATTTTTTGTAGAGACGAAGTCTTGCTATGTGGCCCAGGCTGATCTCAAACTCTTGGACTTAAGTGATCCTCTCACCTCAGCCTCCCAAGGTGCTGGGATTACAGACATGAGCCACCAAGCCTAGCCCTGTCCCTGATCAGTAAACACTGTTTGTTTAGGGATTGAAAACCCACCTTCTAGAATCAAGCATCCTTAAGAGGTAGAATTTGCTGCAAATGGATCACACAAGGCATTTCAAAGCCAGTAGGCTGATTAGAAGATTTGCTGGTTTGTGACACCTGGAACACCTCACCGTTTCCTTCCACATATCAGAACTTGAGCATAACTTCTCATACTTTCTGAAAGTCCCTCCTCTGTGCTAAGAGGGGAATGGGGAGCCTGCCTTCCACCTCTGAAGACAAGTTTCCACAGAGTAGCTAGGAGACATGGAAAAAAAGGTGGTACCTTTTTTTTCTACACAGGAGGAAGAAAGAGCATGTCTGAGCTCTATTCTCTACCTACCTCCCAAACTATCAGGTAAGAGAAAGACCCAAGGGCTGCACGATGTATGCAAGTACACACACACACACACACACACACACACACACACACACACGCTCACTCACCCTGTTGCCTGCTGTTCACATGATAGCTTCTGGAATATCTCCTTCACAGAGCCCTCCTGGACTGATGACGAGCAGGACCCCCATGACCCCACAGGGATTCTGATCACAAGAAACTCAAGAGGCCCTTCTCCCCTTGCTTACTCTTTCTCAGAAGTGTTTTGCCTTTAAGATGAGACTTCATCCAATCAAGGCACAGAATCCTCTTGATTGGTCTATTTTTTAGTAGTGAATAGCATGATGTCTGCTCACTCAGCAAACTCCCCAAGGCAGGGCTCACCTCCACATCATTCACACAGCATAGGATGCAGAAAGCCACAAGCAAGAGCATGTATACATACATGCACACACGTGTGCACACTCACACATGCTCTGGATGCTAAACTCATCCTGGCCTTGCTGACGCTTTTGGCTTTGGAGGAGGTTGTCAGTAGAGAATGGTGATCCCCTGCAGTGGGATATTCCTTCCCAGACTTCACTCTGCACAGAGGAAGGACTCAAGCCAGCACCCGCCCCTCACCACCCCACTTCCACTAGGAAGATCTGGAGGTTGGCGGGGACTGGGAAAGACTAGAAGTGATTCTCTAGCCTAGATTGGGTGAGATCCCGGATGAAGTCACACAGCCCAGAGCCCAAGTGTTTGCACTCCCAGGCCAGAGGTGGTTACACTTCACTTGGCCATGCTGAGACCCAGTCTCATGAGGCCAAAGGGCACTTGAGGGCCCAAGGAGAGACTGTGGCAGCTGTAGCAGGATTAATCTGAGCCAGCAGTTCTCATCCAGGAGTAATTTTGTCCTCAGGAGAATCTTTGGCACTGTCTGGAGGCATTTTTGGCTGTCACAAATGAAGGTGCTACTGGCACCTAGTAGGTAGAGATCAGGGATGCTGCCAAACATCCTAGGAGGAACAAGACACTCGCTTGCCACTGAGAAGGATCTAGCCCCAATTTTCAAAAGTGCTGTTGTTGAGAAGCTCTGCCCTAAGTACTGCTGTACCTTCCATGCCATGATTACTGAATTGTGAGAACACAACTCTAAAATGAGTCAGAATCATGGTCCTTCAGCGCTGCCCTAGAATTTAAACAGCTTCCAAAGGATTGGGGTATAGTGAAGTGGGGACACAGCACAGAATTTTCCCACACACAGTCCTCTGGAAAGTTGGAGATGTTCCCAGTGGAACCTCAGAGGTTATCTCGTCCAAACATACTTATTGTATGAAACTTATGGAGATATGAGCAAAGACCATGCCATCACAAAGGAGAGAAGACACACAAACAGGCCAGTCTGAGATGCTATTATAGAAAGACAGGCATCCCTGCAGAGTCAAACAGATAGCTGAGGGCCTATATTGGAACACGGGAAGCATGACTTCACTCAGCGGGTAGCGGCCTCATAGACCTCCCTATTCCCAGAGGCAGCTCAAGCTGAAAACAAAACCATAACCACCGAGAGCAAGAGTTTAGATGGGTGGGTCCTAAGGGCTGTGATTTCCCCAGACTCTTTGTGTCTCATTTTGCACACATTCTAGGTGCACATACACATATCAAAAAAAAGTGTTCCAATGCCCTTTCTGGCAGTGCTGGTAGTAACCTGACTCTCAGGCACCCTTCCATGGTCAGGGTCTCCAAGAAAGCAAGAAGGACCACAGAACCCCTTTCAATGGCTCCAGGATGCTGATGTAAGGGAGGGAGGAGGTGGTAAGTTACATGGCCAGGGAAAGAAAGGGGCAAATCTCACTCCGCACTCCCAGCCTTTCAACTAGCAGCGGTTTGGCAGCAAGAGTACAAAGTTGGTTCCAAAGCCTGGAGCACCTGTGAGTAGAGGGCATTTGGGGGCTGCCATCCTGACACAGGCTCCACCCCACCAGAAGAGGAAAGCTGTGAAAGAAACTTCTTCCAGGGTCCTCTAACTCCTGAGAAAAATACCTGCAGCCCCAGTTCCCCGATGCTCACTTCCTCACCCCACATCCAGTTCCTGATGCCCTCCTCCTCACCCCATGCTGGCCCTAGATCGCTCACGCCATCCAGCTGGCATGAGGTAAGGCAAACTAATGTCTGCTCTCAGAAAATACAGCCTCAGCGCTGGTCCACTGTGACTCACTCGGGCACAGCCAGAGAACGCAGAAAGGGACATCTGTCCAATACTCACCAGTAGCAGCTCAGCTGTGGGCACCGTGTGGGGAAGTTAGACGGCAGGCAGAGAAGTGAGCACCATCAGCCCGTGTCTGTCGGGGTCAGGGCGAGCAGTTGGGTTCTCCCACCCCTCACTCCCAGCGTCAGAGGTCAGGACCCCAGCCCAAGTCGGGAGTAGAACCTGGGGCCACAGGCACACCGGCTCCCTGATCTCTCAAAGGGGCTGAGGGTTTCCTGGGGCTGACGAGGGGCTCTCAGTCCAGGGGAGCCAGGGCTGCTGTTACTGCTGTCAGGGAGAAAACATTTCCCTGGAGAGTCAACCCAGACCGCTGCGCTCAGGTGAGGTCCATGAGAAAACCTCCCTGTGCCGCCTGGGTGGTTGGTTCCGCTGCAGGGGATGCAGGACACAACACAGCAGCCCGCCCAGAGCAGCTTGATTGTCCCTCGCACTGCCGAGCCTCGCTCCCAGCGCCAGACAAAAGCGCTAGAAACAGCTCGCAGCCCGGTTGTGACACACCAATCACCAGCGCCAGGCTGTCCTCCCGGCTGCCGAGCCTGAGCCCGAGCCCCGGCCACCCCGCCGAGGACTGGCTTCCTCTCCTTCCTCTCCCGAGAGTTTCCTCAAAGGTGCCTGGGGGTGGCTGGGGCTGATTTATCCTCGTGGAGTGATCCCGGGGATACTCCAACTTCGGTTGGAGCAGAGAGCAGTGGTGTAATGCCCCGGTTTAGGGAGGGAGGGAGAACAGCGCGTGAGTGTGTGTGTGTGTGTGTGTGTGTGTGTGTGTGTGTGTGTGTGTGAGAGAGAGAGAGAGAGAGCAAGAGAGGAGTATGCGAAGCAGCGTGTGCATCTTCCCAGGGTATCTATCTGCCCCTCTAATTTCCATCCGATACCTCTCCTCTTGGCTTTGGAGCCTGGGGGATGGGTGGTGAGAGACTCACAGATTCCAGAACAGGCAGGAGACACCATCCCTTCCTCCCCACCCCCTTGCCACCCGCATATGAGGGTGATAATGCCACCCCTCCCGCTCCTGCCTCCCCCACAGCTGCTGCTGTCAGCAGTCGGCTCCCCCCACTGCCGAACACTCTCGGGGAACAACTTTGGAAGAAGAAGCATTTCACAAAAGAGTCGGCAGCACGGCCTCTCCTTTGCCCCTCCTTCTTCCAGCTGGGTCTTTCTTCTCCCACTTTGGTCATTTTCCTCCCCACCTCCCTGTCCCCATGCTTTTCTCCAGAAGCCTCTCCCCCTGCTCCCTTCTCAGAGCCACATTCCTCCTCCCCACCCCTCCTGTGCTTGCCACTAGCCTGGCCCCTGGGCTCCTGCGTGTCTGTGCACTGACGAGCCACAGATCACAAACCCCAAGCTGTCTACAAGACGTATCCTGATAGAATCAGGACCGGGATTGTGGTGGTGAGGAGTGGTGGACATTCTGTAGTCTCTTGTCTCCCCCTTTTCTGTAAAGATTGGTCCGATTGAGGCTTCAATATTTTCTTCCTTTTTTGCAAATGTTTGTGGCTTGTCCACAACAAATGCAACTATCAGTCTTTCTTGGCCTGAGAAACCAGCAGAGTCCTGACCTCTTTTTCCTACAAGTCCTTCCTCAGTGTGACCAGAGTGAGGAATCTGGTATTGAGATAAGTGCTGTGGAGATATCACTATGGGCTGCACCACCTCAGGCCTAAGGGTCATTGTGGGTGACTGCCATGGCTCAGGGGCTAGGCCGAACTGGGACTCTACACTTATCAACAGCGTGACCTCAATCAAGCTGCTAAATCTCTGAGACTTGATTTGCCTGTATGAAGAGTGGGAATATTAACATCTATTTTGTAGGATTGTTGTGAGGATCAAGAGAGAGAAAACAGGTGAGGCGTGGCCCACCAGGCCTGGACCTCAAGAAACGCTGGATCCTTTATTTCTTCTTCTATGGAATCATGAGAAACCGATGTGGAGGCTCCTGCTGTGGGAAGGAGGCCTCCAGGTGAGCTGCTTAGGGAAGGGCCCAGCTGCAGGGAGCTGAGAGGGGTGTTTAGCAAGAGTCAAGTGGGGGTGTAAATTCAGGGAGGAGCGGAAGAGGGACAACACATGGGAAAGGCGAGCCCAGCCAAGGAGGCAGAACATGACACAGGGCAAGCCAAGCTAGGGACCAAACCCTCCCGGGTCAGGGCTGGAAGAATTGTGAGAGAATGGAGAGAGCTACCTGCCCACGAGAAATGCTAGTCTTGGCTTTTCTGGACCAGAATCGAAGGACTGCGGATCAGCACCAACAGCTAGAAGCCAAAATGGGGCTGGGCACAGTGGCTCATGCCTGTCATCCCAGCACTTTGGGAGGTCAAGGCTTGAGCTCAGGAATTTAAGATGGCCTAGGTAACATAGCAAGAGCTCGTCTCTACAAAAATCAAAAAACTTGGCCAGGCGTGGTGGCATGTGCCTGTAGTCCCAGCTACTCAGGAGGCTGAGGCGGAAGGATTGCCTGAGCCCAGGTCAAGGCTGCAGTGAGCCATGATTGCCCCACGGCACTCCATCCTGGGTGACAGAGCAAGACCCCTGACTAAAAAAACAAACAAAAAAAAACAGGACCAAGTTCTTCCAGAGACCAAAAGAGAAGAAAAGGAGACAGCCTACACTCTACCAGAAAACCCTCAATAACCACCAATGACCCCTGGGATGACAGGGTGGCCACAACTCAAGTGTCTGGGCCTAGAGACAGGCTCTGGGCAGAAGAGGCTGTAATCATGGGCCAACCACAGAGGTCTGGCTTCATAACCCGAAATGGGCTTGCCTGGGCCACACACAGTTGACATCCTGCAGGCCCCTCTACCAGGGGTCAAGCTGAGAGGTACAGCACCTGAGTTTGAGAGGTGGGCCTAGCTAGGGTAGAGTAGAGGCATTGGCCATGAATGCTCAGGCCAACACCTGAGAGAGGCAGCTCAGCACAAGGGGAGATCGTGGCTGGAGCCACGAGGCTTGGGTTCTAGTCCCCATCCTGCCAACAGCTGGCTAGGCTGCTGGCCTTTCTCTGGTTCTCTTTGAAATAAGACCAGATGTGTGGTCTTCAAACTTTTTTTCGTTTTTTATTTTTTTGAGTTGGAGTCTCACTCTGTCGCTCAGACTAGAGTGCAGTGGCCGCTCCGGGCCACCGCAGCCTCGACCTGCTGGGCTCCGGCGATTCTTCCGCCTCAGCCTTCCAAGTAACCGGAACTACAGGCGCGCGCTACCACACCCGGCTAATTTTTTGATTTATTGTAGAGATGGGGGTCTCGCCAAGTTGCCCAGGCGGGTCTCGAACCCGTGGGCTCAGGCAATCCACTCACCTTGGCCTCCCAAAGTGTGGGATTACAGGCTGAGTCACCGAGCCCGGCCCAAACTTTTTTTCATCAGTAGATCCCATTCTTCAAGCGAAATCTTATCTAGAAAATCTATAAATATCTAGATCAGACGGAAGCAGAGCTACATTGGTGGATAGGGGGCTGGGTCCTTGATGCTTAGTCTCCCTGGGCAGCTTGCAAGGTAGCTTGGAAGTTCTCCAGAGCTCTTCAGCACATCACCTGAAACTGCGGTGCCAGCTGTCTTGAGGGCCTTTCCCCTCTCTGACTATCAGGCCTCTCATCCCCAGGGAATGTTAAGTAGACACCAGCTTGGATGGGCACCAGCTGGAGGACCCAGCCCAAGAGGGTTCCAAGGGAGGGAGCAGCCCCCCACATCCCCTCCCACATGCACACACCCAGAGCACCTATTGGGGTGACAGGTCCCACACCAGAGGCTGTCGAAGGTGGGGGCTGGCTCGGCAGCTACAGATGGCAGAAGGGAGGCCAGCTGGGCCCCGGGCTCCAGGGTGACAAATGTACTACATGGCGAGGCCAGATGGACGCCCCTGCCTTTGGCACTGCAGCTCCTTCAGGAAACATTGGGCTGCTTTTCATACCCTGGACGGCTGCAGGCTCCCTCAAGCTCCCCAGCTCAGCCAAATCATAAATCTAGCCTGCCAGGGGAGCTGGCTGCCCTGACCCCGGCCCTGTGCTTCGCCCACCCAGGCCTCACCTCTTGCCAAATGGGTATCCAGGCATAGGCGGCAGAAGGAGGAACGGTGGAGCTTGGGCCCTTGTGAACTGAGACCCCTGTCTTGGGGCTTTCCAGAATGTTCTTCACCTGCATTTTCTCTTTTTGCTTTTCTAGTCCTTTCCTTGCCTTTCTGGTCCTCCTGTCCAGGATCCCACCAAGGCTTTTAATTACCATGTCCTCCTCACACGAATCTCCGCCAGCCCTTTTAAGTCTGACAGAAATCAGGAAGTTTCATGAGACCTCAATGCCCAAGACTGCCCTTTCCCTGCCCTGGGCCTCCAGGAAGGAAGCCTGAGTAGCATTCCACCTGCTCCAGTCCCACAAGGGACGTTCTTGCCCAGACAAAGGTCCCTCAGTGAGAGATGCGGATATGGTTGGACACAGGCAGCCCCCTGGGCTCTCTGTCTCTTGGAGAGAGGGCAAACAGCCTCACCAAGGGAGGATTTTATTTCTTCCTTGGTCCACCTTTAGGTTATCTATCTCCCACTCCCACCTACTCTCCCGTATCCACATCCCAGGAAAGGGAAGCCTCAGTAAAGGATCTCCCATGCTGCCTCAGCCCCCGCCGTCTCCACTTCCTTTCTTGCCTTTTTCTTGTGAACTCAACCCACCACTTTGCGTGGTAGTCATGGTTTGTAAACTGCTCATTTCCCCTTTATGACAGTGAGGGGGTATTAACATCTCCATTTTTCGGATGTGGACGTGGAAGCTCAGCAAGTCTTATGGGCCCAGGGTCACAGACTTGTGAGTGGCAAGGTGGAGACTCGAACACCCGCACCCTGTGGGGTTCTCAATTTATCAGGGCTTTCTTCTCTCACCCTTGCTTTAGCTTCCCTCCGTTTTCTCTCCTCTCCTCTAGCTCCACCCAATTTTCCCCTTTCTTTCTGGCATCTCTTCTCCATCCCTCCTCTAACCCTAAAAAGATCTCCAGAGCCTCCAGAGGTTAGAGCCCTGGGGACCTCAAGCTCACCTCACCCCATTCCCCCGTTTACAGGTGAAGAGGCTGAGGCCACATTACCTGGCTGGTCCCCAGGCCTTTCCCTCATCTCCACCAGGGCACGTGGGTGACCGTGGGAGGCCAAGAGGGGTAATGGATTTTTTAAGTCATCCTGATTTTATTAAAGCATTTCTAGGGCAGGACCCAGACAAATGCTTGCTCCCCCCTCCCTGCCTGCCTCCTTCCCTCTGCAGCAAAGATGCTGCATCTCTGCAGAATGCTTGCGCCCTGTTTCACTTGGAAGGGAAAGGTCAAGGTCTGTGTCTCCGCAGCCAAAGTCACGCGCAGGCAGCAGAAGCCTTTGAGAAGTTCATCAGCTCCTGGCCTCTACCCCCAGGTCAGGAGGCCCTGCCCCTCCCCCACACCTCCAGGCTGCATCTCTCCTCACTGGGTCTTGTTATAGTTTGTCTCCCTGGGACACAGATCCTCCAGCCTCTACAGATCACCCTTTCTCTTCTCCACACCCCCACCTTAGGGCATTCCCAGCGTGGTGCAACCTCAGGAGGCAAACACCACCTGACCACTGCCATGTTGAGCTTGGTGGATGATGATGTACCCGCCTGGGCCAGTCCTCAGTAGTAAGGTCACATCCTGTCAAAAGGACTCTAAGAGGCCTCACAGGAGCCCCCTTGGGGCCCTCTTACCACAGATTGGGACCCACTTTTCCCATGCACCACCTGACCTTTCCCTCTCCCAGGGCCCATCCCACAAGGCCAAGGCCCAGGGCGGCTGTGCAAACCTGCTGGGAATGCTGGGAATGCTCTAAACACCAGGCCCACTTCACCCCTGGGGTCAGCCACTCAGAGCAGCCAGCAGAGGTGGCCTGCCAGACCAGAGGAGCTAGCTGGGTAGCGCAGAAAGGACATGAGATTTGGAATCGAGAAGCCTGGCTGAATCCTGATCTGCCACTTAGCAATTCCTTGACCTTGGGCCAGTCACTACTCTGAGCCTCCATTTCCTATCCATCAAGTGGGGAAAATAACAGTTCAGGCTTATCTATTTCACCAGGTGTAAGAGGATTACACAAAGCAATGCAGGTGAACATGTTCTGGATGTGGATGGAAGGCTGGGTCACTATTTCCCAGGACTGCAGAGCTGCCAATATTTTCCACTCTACCCACGTGGCTCCAAGCCTACCCTGCTAATCCCCTCCCTTGGCTGGAGGACAGTCTGCTGCCTAGCTTCCCCTGATGTGCGACTTTGTCCCTGACTCCCGGCCTCTTTCAGTCCCCAGGTAGGGACTGTGCCTCTGCTCTCTCTTCCCAGGGGCTCCAAGTCTCATCCACTCAACTCATTACAAGAAGCAGAGAGATTTACTTCTGGGGCCTTCATTATCACTTAATTGTGTTCCCACTAAACTCTCATTAATTAGCCATTCTAAAGCTGCCAGCACAATTAAATAGACTCATTGACTTACAGACTTTTAGAGTTGGAAGAGGACTTCAGCAAGTCCAACCTGTCCATCCCCCTCATGTTAGAAGTGAGGAGAGGGTGAGTGACTCAACCAAGGTCACAGAGCAGCTAGTGATGGAGTCAGAGCTAGAAACCCAAGCCATCAGGCTCCAGTCCAGAGGCCCCCCTTCCCATGAACACCACTTTCCTAAGGGACAGCGTGCTACCCCTCACCTATCATCTATCATTTCCCAAGGAGCGATTTAGATTGAGGCATGACCCCAGCTGGAAGAAAATATAAATGGAGAATTTTAAGTAGATTTTTAAAAATTCACTAAGGATAATGACACATTCCTTGAGGCAGACGGTGATCAGCTGGAACATGCTAATGAGACTCCTTCCTCCTGGGGTGAGGACAGAGCACCCTCCCCACCCCTCCTCTCTCCTTCACTTCCCCAGGGAAGAACAGCCATACAGAGGGAACCAGTGGAGCAGGCTGGCTGTGTGAAGACCACCAGCATCAGGTTCAGTGCAGATTCTTGGCACCCTCCCACTGCACATCCTGTAGCAGAATCTTTGGAGTGGGGCCCGAGAAACTGCATTTGAGTACCGCAGGCTCAAAGAGGTTCTAAAAAACAGCAGCAACAACAAACATCCACAACAGCTATGGGGACAGAGAGAAAAAGCACAGAGGAAGTAGACTTCTAATAAAAGGAACAGAGGAGCAGCCCTCTCAAAGGGTCTAATGGGGTACAGGCAGGAGGGAGTTGCTGGACTGAGAACAGGCTCAGGAGAACAGGCGCCCAGGAGTGGCACAGGTGGGAACCCTGGGCCAAGGTTCCCAGTTGCAACGGCCAGGGTCCCAGTTGTTCATGAGGCAAGTGTTTGCTAGGTCAACAGTTTCAACCTGAGGTCATGGGTGGCCCTGGAGACCCAGGCTGGAAAGGACTGTAAAAGACACCATAATCACAGCAAATGCCTCTACAACACTTAGCACTGTCCATCGTGTTTTAGGTGTATGAACAAATCTAATCCTACCTAACCTCTGTCACTTTTATCACCCCATTGTACAAATGAGGAGACAGAAGCTAGGAAACTAAAGTCACTGGCCCAATAGGTGGCAGGACAGGAACTCAAAACCAGGGACTCAAACCTACCCGGACTCCACCATCTTGCCTCTGTAGAAAACTAAAAAGCAGGCCATTCATCCTGAGGAACACAGTGCTTCTCAGCAGGGGAGCCAAAGGCATTTTTTGAGGGCTGAACCTTCCTGGTGTACCGCAGGGGTTTAGCATCCCTGGCCACCAAATGACCATAGGGTTCCCCAGTCACCTTGATACCAAACACAGCCTCATACTTTCGACCCTGGCCTCACTCTGCTCTGCAAGGGACCGTGCTAGAAAGAGAGCTGGCTGAGCCACAGGAGATGGGCCTGAGAGGAGCAGGCCGATTTTGCATCCAAGGGTCCCTCAAAGATCAGGGTACTGGGCCGCAGCAGGGAGCAGGGAAAGGTGATGCTGGAGAAAACGAAAATGGAGTTGGAAGAGGCTGTAAACTCAGACATGTAAGTCTTGAAAGGATACCCCAGGTAAGTCTGAATGTGGGATGCGCCTCACCTCAACAGCATTCAAATGACCTCAGCATCTCTACATCCTCTCACATGGTGGGTGGCCACGACTTGCCACAGCTCAGCCTCTCTGAGGCTGAGCCTTATGCTGAGGCCTCGGGATTGTGTCAGGAGTAACATGAAGAAAAAGAGAAACTAGTCCAAGAACCACTGACTTTGGAGAAGAAACTATCTCCTATCCCAGCCCCCACATTTTTTTTTTTTTTTTTTTAGCTTCGGTTGGTGGCAGCAGAAAATTCACAAAGATCTGGCCAGGCATGGTGGCTCATGCCTATAATTTCAGCATTTTGGGAGGCCAAGGCAGGATGATTGCTTAGGAGTTTAAGACCAGCCTGGGCAACAGAGCAACCCTCCCACAACAAAATAAATTAGCCAGGTGTAGTGGCACACATCTATAGTCCCAGCTACTCAGGTGGCTGAGGCAGAAGGATCACCTCAGCCCAGGAGGTCAAGGCTGCGGTGAGCTATAATGGCACCACTGTACTCTAGCCTGGGCGACAGAACAACATCCTGTCTCTTAAGAAAAAAGAAAAGAAAATTAACAAAGAGCTGCAGCACCCTGCATGGGCTGGGAGAGGCCCTGTGCCCTGCATGGGGAAACCCCTTCATCTCACCATGGGAGGTGTCATGGGACAGTAGAGGAACCTTCATACCTTTCTCCCATCATACTCAATACACCCACCCCTCTCCATCCAACTCTTCTCTTCCCACTTCTCTCCCCTGCAGAATTCCCAGCAACTGAAAACCCAGAATGTATTTGAAGAACGCATCCAGACAACACAAGGTAAGTTCATACTCACTCACGCCCATAAAAGCTCAGGCCTGGCAACGCCTGCATTTAGCCACTCAATGGGTAGCCAGGCAAGGTACTTAGTGGCAGGAGGGGGCACAGGTAATTCTCAGGTATTCACTGGGTAGCAAACTCCTTTGTTTGTAAGTCTAAGATGCTATATAATAAGGTAAATGCTAGATGCTGTGCATCCTACAAAAGCCATGGAAAACATAATCCTGGCCCTCCGGGAGACAAAATACACACACAATGCCATTTTCTAAACAGTGTCAAAATAAGTGTCCGCCACAATAATTCCTATGGAGTTTTTGAAATGAAGGAGAGATCAGTTTGATAACCAAGGCATGAGAATCAGAATTGGCTGTGCACCCCAGCATGTCGTCTGAGAGGCCTGGGCGCAGCACACAGAAGAAGAAATGCAAGTGCAGAAAAACACAAATGGGTAAGCCCATGAGTTATGGGAGGAGGACAAGGGAATAGGCAATTTGGGGGCATCATCCTTGGAGCAAGTGCTGGGTCCGGTGGATAGGCATCACAGAAGCGGGGGATGCAAGCAGCGCTCAGTTTTAACTACTCTATTAACCCAGGGCATTGCGCTCCAAAGGAGCCCTTCCCAGGGTTGACAGACACAGGAGAGTGCATTCCCTCACAGCAGACCTACTGGGTGCCCTGCTCCCAAATGCCTTTGTACGAATAACCATCGTGAGGACCTTTCCTACGTGAAAAACACCCCAGTTTCCCAGTTCATTTTTAGGCTGTAAAGCTCACAGGCAAATGGAACAAACTCCTGTTTCTCTCGCACTGGTGAAAACAACCCAATTTGAAGAATAAGCACCAATTAGCTGAGTGAAAAACTCAAGCAGTGAATCCTGAAGAGCTTTAACCTGACGGCAAATTGCAGGTCTTTGGAGGGCGGATGGGAAGGCAGAGGCAGCCTCCAGGCAGAGCGGCCTTCTGAAGCCTCAATCTGCAGACACTGATCATTAGACGTTTTTTATGTCTCTTAGCAAACATCGGAGCACTTGTTTAGGAAAAGTATCAAAAGAGGGACTCCTTTTTGAGCACAGGGTTGTTTATTCCAAAGGAAAGTGCTGTGGATGCCATTTCCAAGTTCAATTTGTTAAGAGCTAGTTAGAAAATTAAACTTCATGCAAAACTGCCTTTTGGTTTTTCTTATCTGTGAAATAGTGATGACTCCAGCCCTACTCATTTCCCGAGATAAGGATGAGGTGGCATTTTGTAACCTTGGAAAGCACTACCAAACAAAAAACAAAAAACTACTAGCATGGATACTTGGCAGTGTGTCTTTATCATCCTAATAAGACTGATAGGTAAAGAGTAACACATATGTTTAATTGCCAGCAGGAAGGGAAACACACACAGCAGATGCACGCAGACTGCTGAGCTCGAGTCAACCGAACAGGTCTTTGAATGTCCAGTTAGTGGAAGGCACTATGAAAAGTACTGGGGACACGAGGGTGATTGAGAAGTAGTACCTACCCCCCCCAGAGAATCTCATGAATAAATAAACCCACTTCAAAATCAAAACAGAAAACCAGCCGGGCATGGTGGCTCATGCCTGTAACCCGAGCACTTTGGGAGGCTGAGGCAGGAGGATCACTTGAGTCCAGGAGTTCAAAACCAGCCAGGGCAACATAGCAAGACCATGTCTCTACAAAAAAAAATTTTTTTTTTAAATTAGCCAGGTGTGGTGGTGCGTGCCTGTAATACCAGCTACTCAGGAGGCTGAGGTGGAAGGATTGCCTGAGCACAGGAGATCAAGGCTGTGGCGAACTGTGATCATGCCACTGCCCTCCAGCCTAGGTAACTGAATGAGACCCCAACTCAATAAAAAAAAAAAAAAATCCAAACAACAACAAAAACCCCAGAAAACCAAACTTCTGAGAAACCAAGACAGAGTAACCAAGTGCACATACTGAA
>CAUYQG010025139.1:0-13556 GCA_963574415.1 Tarsius wallacei | reverse complement strand
CGAGGGAGCAGCCCGGGACGCAATAGCCGGCCCTGCGTCGGACCGGGGGTCCCTGAGCCTCGGACCAATGCGTCCAGCTGTGGGCAGTGGGGTAGGGGAAGGAGGGCAAGAGACTTTTTGGGGAACTCACATTCAGAGAATCTCACGGTTCCGCCTGTGTTGCCGCCATCTTGACCGCAATCCACCCTTTCTCTTTATTTTGACATCTCTTTCTGTTGGTATTTAATTAAGTTTGGGCAATGAAATTGAATGCATTCGTTTACTAAGATAATGTTTGCATAGATATCTTGCAGAAAGTTTTGCTTTCTTTGCTTTAGAACAAAATTCATTTTGTTTTTAATAAAGAGACTCTATTGGTCAAATTTAATAAAATAATCTTTTATATAAGATACAACAAAATGCAAATAAAATGGAGAAAAATAAATATGCAAAAGGAGAGAAGAGTTAAAGAGTAAAAAGCAAAAGAAAACCAGATAAATAGCTATGACTCTCCTCACTTTAAATTTGTGAAACTAAACAAAATTTTCATTTCATTTCTAAATATAGAAGATCAATTTGACTTGGTATATCTTTAAATTTTCAAAGTCGATGACTGCTTTGAATTTGAAAAGCAAACATAAACAAAGTCTTCTGGAACTCTGGTAAATGCTACCTTCATGTTTTTTTTTCCTACCCCTAAAGGGAGTGTAGATGTCCTTCTGGGAAGTAAATATTATTACCCAGTGATGTATCAACCCATTGTTCACTAAATCCAATTTATACCTATAGTAATCTGACAAATATTTAAATAGTCCCAATTGTTGAAAAATACAGTATGGCAAATTTATTTTACTCTGGTAGATGTTGCCTCTCCCAATTACTTTTTCTCTAGCCATTACCAAGCAACATAATATGCTTTAACATCTAAATTTATTAAGAACATAATGGAAATTATACTGAAGGATCTTAAAAGACTTTAACTAAAATGGGCAATGTCATCCATGATTGATCAAAGAGAAAAGTGAATTATTTCTGTTAAATCATGAAAGACAAAAGTTTCAAATTCACTTTCTGAAGATTTTCTAAGTAGTCACTACCCCACTGTATTCTTGTTGAGGAAAACTGGTGATGGCCACATTAGGATAGTGTTATTTCTTTTACGATGTAATAAAATAAATCACCTCTCAAACCCTAAGTCTGAAATGTAGCAATTCTTTAACATGCTAGTTAATATAGGTATATTATCAAATAAAATATAAATGGCAGGATAACAGAAAGGTATGTAGAGATGAAATATTCTGCTTTGTATTATTCATTAACTAAAGAAATGAATATTTGTTCCAACTCAACTCAAAGATTGCTTAAAATACCCATTAAGTGACTGGAAACCTCTTTAAATGAGGTTTTGCCATTTTCAAAGACATGTAGGATAGAGAAGGCATGGGATTTCCATCTTCAATTCCATCCAGATACAGGTCTCACATCAGTATATGGGACAGGCTTGGCTCCTTACTCAGCATACAGATCTGTGGTCAGAATTGGTATCATTCAGTGAATAACTGCCTATAGTAGAAATATGCCACAGATTGCCAGACACTAGCAGCAAGACAAATGCCTGTGCTAGGATGAAGGAAGAGAGGAAGACAGACAACATAACTCAATATCTGATGACTATAGCTCTCAGGGAAGGCTTAACAGATTTTGTATCAGGTGGGTCCCTCCAGGACTATCATCTGTCATAGTAGAGGGCAGAAAAAATTATTCAGAATCATACCAACACAAAACATGGATTAGAACTAAGCTTTTGTGGGAAAAGAGGAAACCCACAGGCCAAGGTCAGCAAAGTAGAGATGTAAGTACACCACACTCCCTGCCCCTGGTCTTTCATCACCCCACAGACGTGCACACCTGTCTAGGGCATCTGCTGGCTGGACACATCCCGGGTTTCTTCCTAATGCCCTAAGGACCTTTCCCCTCTAGTGGTCTCCTTCCTTATACTGCAGTCCGCAGAGTACAAATGTGGTGGTGGGAAAATGGACTTTTAGGGATCTGGCTGGCTGGACTTGAGTATCAGCTGTTTCTAGAATTGACCGAAAGTCCCGCTGCCCAATTCCTTGGGTTCAATCCCTTTGAACCCAAGGGATATGACAGCATTTCAATAAGAGAAAGAAAGCGGCTGATGATCACCCCTACCCCTCCAGTTTTGTCAGACAGCTCAATCCATAAGTTCCCAGGGTTGCCCTGTGACAGTTTTTCTCATTCACCATGAAGAGGAGATTCCTTTTCTCAGCCTCCTTACTTGCTCTTGTTTTCTCTATTTGAATATCCTTTAAACTTTTTGCAATTTATCTGTCCTCAACTTAATACAATTTGTTTCCATGCTCAGAAGTACCTGTAAATCCAAGTGATTCTGTAACCCAAAGGCCATTCCGTGAGTGGTGGCAAAATTACAATCTAAATTTGAAATCCCACAGAGATCACTAAAAATGCTACTACTTTAAAATGGTCTCATTTGAAGTTCAACATGGATATATTAATCTGCTGTGGCTGTCTGTCTAACCCACACATGAATCAGTCTGCTTTCCATATTCATGTGTTTACACTGGGATTTGAACTGATCTTGCTCTTGAAGCCATCTTTTCCCCTTACATCATTCTTTATGAATCAAATGATCTCTCCTCATGGGTATTTATTCTTTCTCTGTTAGCATTTTTAAAGTCTCTGTTCCAGGCACTTTGCTGGCAGTGGCATTCTGGGGCACAATGTAAAATATATTGCCTGCCCTCCAGACGAAATGGGTCTAAGAAAGTGGAAAATGTGAATGCATTCAGAGGTAAAAGCAAGTGACTAGAGCAGCATTTTTTGCCTGTAATCCCCAGCTCCTTCTCTTTTGTTCATTTGATTAAGTAGATGTGGAAATAAAGAAAATCAATGCAGTTTCCTTTAGAATATAAAAAGAAAAAGAAGGCTTCTGGGTCAAGATGACGATGACACAGGCGGAACTGTGAGATTCTCTGAATGTACCAAACCTACATTCTGCTGCACAGAAAGATTGTAAGATGGTGGGAAATAGGCTCCAGTGGGCTCATACACCTACAGGTGGATGCAGCCAGAGGACACTCATAAGGAAGAACCGGAGATTGCACAAGCTAAGCAAAAGGAACCGCACCCTACCTGAAAAACAAAATTAAAGAAGGGGAAGGAAAGGAGGAGAGAGAGAAAAATCTACACAAATGAAGAAAAACCAAAAGAAGAATATGGGTCTCTCCCAGACCCCTGGGAAGGAAGACACTGAGAAAACTGACTGCAGAATGCAAACAATGAAGAGTCCCCAAATGACTGCTTTCAAACTACAAATCTAGATATCAAGACAATAATGGAGAGATAAAAAAGAATTGAGGAGAGTCAATAAGAAACTAGGAGGGAGCTGATAAATGAGATAACAGCAATAAAGAATACTGTGAATGAAATAAATAACAGAATGACAAGCATGGAAAGCAGAATTACCCAAGCAGAAGAAAGAATTTCAGAGCTTGAAGACCAAAATATAGAACTAATCCAAACTGTCAAAAACACAAAAAGCAAGCTCAAAAAGGCAGAACAAAACTTTCAAGAGATGAGCTATTACCTCAAGAGACCAAACCTAAGGGTAATTGGTCTTCCTGAAGCAGAAAGAGAGACAGAGTCCACACTGGAACAAGCCTTTCATGACATAATTCAAGAAAACTTCCCCCAGCTAACCAGGGATGCAAAAATTCAAACACAAGAGATTCAGAGAACCCCTGCAAGACAACAAATGCGGAGACCAACTCCTAGACACATAATAATTCTCCCTCACTGATGAAGTTTAACTTGGCTGGGTAGGTTATCCTTGGTTGAAATTGTTTGTCTTTTAGTACTTTGAAGATAGGGCTCCAAGCTCTCCTAGCCTGCAGGGTTTTTATAAATAAATCTGCTGCTACTCTAATTGGTCTTCCATGGTAGGTGATCTGGTCTTTTTCTGTTGCTGCCTTTAGGATATTTTCTTTTATACCTACTTTGTTTAGGCAAATTATTATGTGTCTAGTTGTTGGTCTCCACATTTGTTGTCTTGCAGAGGTTCTCTGAATCTCTTGTGTTTGAATTTTTTCATCCCTGGTTAGATGTGGGAAGTTTTCTTGAATTATCTCATGAAAGGCTTGTTCCAGTGTGGACTCTGTCTCTCTTTCTGCTTCAGGGAGACCAATCACCCTGAGTTTCGGTCTCTTGAAGTAGTCGCTCATCTCTTGAAGGTTTTGTTCTGCCTTTTTGAGCTTGCTTTCTGTGTTTTTAACAGTTTGAATTAGTTCTATATTTTGGTCCTCAAGCTCTGAGATTCTTTCTTCTGCTTGGGTAATTCTGCTTTCCATGCTTGTCATTCTGTTATTTTTTTCATTCACAGTATTCTTTATTGCTGTTATCTCATTTATCAGCTCCTTCCTGGTTTCTGCTTGACTCTCCTCCATTCTCTTTAATCTCTCCATTATTGTCTTGATATCTAGAGTTGTAGTTTGAAACCAGTCATTCTGGGGGCTCTTCATTGTTTGCATTCCGAAGTCAGTTTTCTCAGTGTCTGCCTTCCCAGGGGTCTGGGAGAGACTTATATTCTTCTTTTGGTTTTTCTTTATTTGTGTAGATTTCTCTCTCTCTCTCTCCTCCTTTCCTTCCCTTTCTTTAATTCTGTTTTTCAGGGAGGGTGGGGCTGCTTTTGCTTCACTCGTGCAATCTCCTGTTCTTCCTTATGAGAGTTCTCTGGCTGTATCCACCTGTCGGTGTATGAGCCCAATGGAGCCTATTTCCCACCGTCTTACAATCTTTCTGTGCAGCAGAATGTAGGTTTGGTACATAATTCAGAGAATCTCACAGTTCCGCCTGTGTCGACGCCATCTTGACCCGGAACTCCACTTGCAAAATTTTTTATTGCTCAGTAACACTTCATTTGGCATATGTACCCCATTTCCTTCAGTCATTCATCTGTTGGTTAATACATAGATTGATTCCATATCTAGTCTATTGTGAATAGTACTGCCATAACCACATAAGTGAGGTATCCCTATGATATACTTATTTCTTTTCCTTTGGATATATACCCAGTAATGAGAATGCTGGATCATATGGTGGTTTTATTTTTAGCTTGTCTTTATTTGTTGAGGTTTAGATTATATAACATACAAGATATCTTTTTTAAAAAATCACTTCTGTTTCTGAGCAATTTGTTATAATGTGACCCTTCGCTTAGATTTCAAAAGTATTTTCATTGATTTAATCCCTGAATTAACTTCAATTAAAATGCCAGTTCAAATATATTATGGGTGTCAACTGTAGAGGCTTCCAAGCAGATGTTTAATTTTTGCTAGTCATCCCAATTAAAATTGCTTATACATTTAATAAAAATCTTAATTAGTTGCTTAGATTTAGCTTACCAGTTTGTCTAAATCTTCCAATATTAGCTGAAGCAAAGTGCATACTTTTTTTGAATAATTGTTATTTTTGTTTTCAAATGCCAATATATGACCATGCCCCAAGGTTTTATGATCAGTGACCAATATGATGGTATATTAATGGGTTGATATTTGACACTACCTTATTTTTTTCCTGTTTGAGCCCTGTATGAGATGATGAAAAAACCATATTAGATGGGTTTAAAATAACAGTAGTATGTTGTATATGGCTTTATTAAGAATATATCTGGATCTGCAGTACAATCCTGATGTCTAACATATGCCAACTCTTCAAATCCCCAACTGAAGACCTGCTTAAGTTAAAATAAGAAGTCTATATAATTGCATGTAAAATATGTTTACTAAAATTCGAAGTATGTTTATACATAAATACAAGCATAAATATATAAACAAAAGGAAAATATTTTAAAAATAATATCAACTATAATTATGTTGAGGTTATTAGAATAGATAGGGCTGAATTTTTGTTTTCTATAATTTCCAGAAATATAGCCACTATAGAGAAATAAATTGTTTTTAAAAGACATGAAGACATAAATTATATTCTAAATCATAGAAGAAAAAAGTTTCTATAATTATATTGTTTGTAGCTCATGGCAAAAAATCATTGGAATTCTCCAGTGTCCATGTTACCCAAATCAAGCAGTTAGATGTAAAACAAATAACATTATCAAGTAATATGGTTTCAAGGTCTATCTCTTCCTCACAGGTATCTCTTTGCTTCCTTCGATTTCTTGACAGGAAAATGCCATCACTTGGTCTTTTTTTGAATTATATTGAGCAAAAGTCACCAACTGTATGATTAAAGGACTAGAAAAATCTAAACAAAAATTTCTATTTTAATAAAGAATATATATGAAACTTCTTAATACTAGTAAGGATACCTTCAATAAAAGGTACTTCAGAAAAATCTGGCTTTTGGTGAATTGATTTAACCTCAAATCTTCTGGAATCCAGCAAATTTTTAACGGGAAACACCCTTGTGAGCTGAATAACAGCAATATCTACTTAGTTAATGATTTATATTCAACAGTGTAAGTTCTATTTTTAATATTTCCAGGATTATTGTCTTGAATTTAAAAATATGCCTCTAATTACTATATTAGGTACTTTAGAGGTTATAGGTGATATGTTGAATATAAGTTATCCTCACAAAGTGATATTCTTCAGGGAAAAAGCTAAAAGAGACACACATACCCACACATACTAGCAAAATATTCCAGGCATTGTGTGAATATTATTATGGTATAAGTGAAGAGTAAATAAACAAAAGAGGATTTGGATTAACAGCAAAACTTTCTTGGGAGAATTATGCAAAGAACCTGTGAGACAATGACACAATGTAAAACATAAAGGAAAAAAGTGGAATGTCAAAGGAATAAACAGTAGATTAGAACAAATAAATGACATAAAATAAAGACTTTACAAAACAAGCAAAAATACCACTATTTATTTTAAGAAAACATAGTGACAAATGATTTGGTTGTATAGCTCCCAGAGATATTATAGAAACTTAGGCCAACATGGTTCAATTTGATATACTTTATAATAAATTTATTTTTAAAAACACACAATTATATTTTAGACAGAGGGAGTCAACAACAATTACTCTTACAAATTGGACTATATTCTGAGAGAATACTTGGAAAAAAGGTACAGTTAGCTATTACAGAAGTAAAAAAATTAAACTACTTTTAAAAAACAAAAAATAAATATAGTTTACATGTACAGTGTTTATAAAATCTACACTAGTACACCATAATGTCCTAGGCATTCACTCACCACTCACTCATTGATGCACCCAGAGCAGTCTCCGTGTCTTGCAAGCTTAATTCATGGTAAATGTCCTATACAGGTGTGCCAATTTTAGTTTTTATACCATACTTTTAGATATGTTTAGATATACAAATACTTAACACTGTTTTACAATTGCCTGTAGTATTTAGTATTATACAATAATATGCTGTACAGGTTTGTAGCCGAGAAGCAATAGGCTATACTATACAGTCCACAAATGTAATATGCTATACTATCTAGATTTGTGTATTTGTGTACTCTATGTAATTCACACAATGATGAAATCACCTATTGATTCATTTCTCAGAATGCACCCCTGTTGTTAAACAACATATGATGGTAATATAATTTTTGTGGTTTACATTCGCTCATCAACCGATGATTTTTTTTTTCAGTTTCATATAACATGCACTACAAATAAATCACTTAACCAGACAGAAATAATCAATGTGAACCTTTTAAAAAAATCTCTAAAATACTTCCTCAGGAGACAGTTTTATTTAACTGAGTATTTTGAGGCTCATAAATAATGATGTGGTGGGTAAATAATGGAGAAAACATGTTTATTAGTGGAAGTTTTGATCAGACCACTTAAAGACCTTTTTAAGTGTAGATATGCTATTTATTGTTCACAATAGGATAAAATTAGGATAGGTAAACATTAAATAAATCAATGAAGAACTGAAGATTCAAAAATTTACTATTGTATTTTTCTGTATATATTAAAAGTGTTTAATCTTCCCAAGATTCCTCTGCCATTATATGGCTACTATGATATCTTCAATGCTTTTCTGATTTTGTTTTATACCTTCTTTGTTGTCATATATTTACATTTCATCAAGAGCATTCAACACTGTATTACACAGACATTTACAGGTAATTTATATAAATAATAATAATGATACACACTATAGTTTTTCTTTATTCCAGATTAAGGATCAAAAGTACTGAAAGATAAAGTTAACTACCCAGGATAATAATAAAAAGTCAGTAAGTTGTTAAGTAGGACTCCAAAGTGAAGCAAAATGCTTGTGAACACAAACTAACCATCCTTGTCCTCACTGGTCTCCGTAAACTTTCCTGAGTGCCTCACACCCAATCATTTCAAGTTCTGCTGCTCCTCTTATTCTCTCCCCTCCTTTCCCCTGTCTTCTCGTCCCCTCCTCTATCCTCCCCTCCCCTATCTCCTTCAGAGGATGTATGGTACAAATTTTCTTTGCTTGTACATCTGTACAGAAATGTACATGTCAGCAATGATGGCCAGTTTGCAGCTGTTTGTAACCCCCTGCTCTACACAGGGGCTATGACTGCTAAGTTCTACACAGGGGTTATGACTGCTAAGTTCTGTGTTTTTCTGGTAACGGGTACTCGTGTATGGGTTGGACTCTGCTCCTTGACACTCACATATTCCCTTTTGGGACTCTTCTACTGTGGATCTAACATCATAAATCACTTTGGCTGTGAATACTCTGCCATCCCTTCTCTATCCTGCTCTGATGTCTACTTCAGCTAGATAGCAGGTTTAATCATCTCTTCATTAAATGAGGCTTGTAGCCTCGTAGTCATCCTCACCTCTAACGCCTCCATAGTTGTCCCTATTATCAAGATGCCTTCTACAGGAGGACTCTGGAAAGTATTCTGTATTTGCATCTCCCACCTGACTGCCATGAAGATTATTACACATGTGGAGTTTATTACATATTTACTTGATGCAGAATATTTCATTATAGCATTAATTTGAATGTTTATGATGTTTTTAGGTAGGGTGCATTTTATTTATTTATGAATTTTTTTCTTTTTAAAAAATGATTTCATATGCCATTGTAGCCATCTTTTGTAAAGCATTTGTCTTTACTATTCATTTTATTTTAATGCATTATGAATATTACTCATTTGTCAATTTTATACCTTGGAAATATTTTTGTATTTTGGCTTTGTTGTTCATTTATTTAGTCTTCTGTGACAAAAAAGTAACTTTCGTTTTTAACTAAGTCAAAAATATTACTTTTCTTTTTAATTTGTATAAATTTATGGGGGTACAAATGTAATTTTGTTACACGAATATGTTGGTTTTGTAGTTGTTTAAGATCATATTTACCTACCCTTAAGGTCAGAATAATATTCTTCTATACCACATTTAAGGATGTTTGTTGTTATTCATATTTTGCTCTGAGTTACTTAAAATTTATTTTTGTGGATGGTGTGAATTTAGGCTTCCTCCCTGAACTCAAGCCTTCCACCTGGAGAAGATAACACCACAGATAGTGAGTATTCCTTTACCATGGGTCCTGGAATAAGAACATATGGGAAGTTAAGCCAGCTTATTCAAACCCAGCATAGTAGAATGCAGTTGACATCAACACTTATTAACTATTTACCTTTTACTCATATGACTATCTCATGGTTACATGCTGTGTACCAAAGAAAAAAAATTATCTCCTTATTGCTCTGAAATGTTATCTTTGTCATAAATATGTTTACCAGTGTTACTGTTAGCTATGACCACGATAACTCTTTTAAAAACCACCCCATAATATATTTGTATATGTATGTATTTCCTCCTAGATTGTGAGGAGAGAGATTTACTCTCTTGCTGATATGTTTAAGTGCACAACTTTCATTTTTAATAAAAACTTTTGAAAAAACAATTCATTAAATTATTTCTTTATGCAGCAAAGTGTTTTTAACATTCTATTCAAAAATATTTTCACTTCCAAAATAATAAAAATATTTTTATATTTTATGCACTATTTTGTCTCCAATTTTAGTCATTATTTTGTCTTTTATATTGTATTCTAGTTTTTGAATTTCGTATTCTAAAGTTTGCTTTGTCTTTTTATATTGATTTTTATATGCATTTCTTTGATCAACCTGGAATTGATTTTTGCTTTGATATGGGAATGAGTCAATTTTACATTTTTACATATAGACATATATTTGTCCCAACAATACTTATTTAAAATCAACTCATTATACACTGCTTTACAGTGCCATATTTTTCATAAACTAAATGTTCATATTTATATGTGTCTATCTATTTGTTTTATGGTTAGAACTACTCATAGCTAATAAGCTTTGATATCCAGCATAGCAGCATGTAAAAGATTTTCTTGCAAGTTGGTTGAGATTCTTCAGGCTTAACCTTTTCAAACACATTTTAGCATCACTTAGTTTTGAATTTTGACTAGAATTAAAGTAAATCTTTAGATCCATTGAAAAGAAGCAATAGTTTGTGGCACCAAGTTTTCCAAACAACGAGCATTCTGTATCTTTCTGTTTTTTTAGATTGACTTCAATTTCTGTAATAAAAGTTTCAAATTTTTTCTGTAAAGTATTTGCACATATTTTGCTAAATAAACCACTGAGTGCTTGGTATTCTTCATGCTATTTTTATGTAAATTGTAAATGATTGCTTTTAGATCTTAATGCAATTCATGTTTATATTGATTTTGTTTCTGCCAACTCTACAAGCATCTGTTATTATTTTTATGGTTTATTTGTAGATTATTTTGGATTTTCAACATGTATATAATATATTATTATTAAATGTATTTTTATTTTGTCGTCCTCAAGATCATTCCTTTTAATTGATTTTCCAACCTTGGTTAACTAGCAAGAAAGTTTGTTATACTGATGAGTAAATATTGCAAAAGTGGACATCCTTAACATTCTAATTTCACAGGAAAATAATTTATATTTCATATTTAAAATGTTTGGTATAAGTTTTCTTTTTGTAAAATGCCCTTTTAATTTCCAGATTAGCAGTGTTGCCTTTTTTCTGTTTATTTTTGGTTTTATGTTTTGTTTTTTAATGAGTGGATGTCGAATTTTTTCAAGCTACTTTTATTCATCTTATAAAATAATTAGGTGATTTATCAATATTTAATTTTGCCACTCACATTTTTGAATTTTTAAATATTCAACCAAATTTTTTTTCTAAGAAGATAAACTTAAATATGATACATTTTCCTTTCTATTTCTTGTTTAGATTAATGTGACAATATTTAATTTAGAATTTTAAATTCTATGTTTATTAATGAAATTTGTCTACACTTTTTTTTCTTTCTACTCTGTTAGTTTTTGGCATCAAAATTATGCCCTCTTCTAAATACCAGATGCAAAGTGATTTTTCTTAGCCAATTTTGTAAAAAAAAAAAGTATGCCCAATATTAGACTTCACTAAAAAATAGAAAGGTTTTTCATTTCAAAATTATAGATTTACTCTCTTTAATAGTGGTAGAAAAATTATGATCTCTTTTATTCTTGAGTCAGTTGTATTGTCTACTTTTTCTTAAAGTTAATTTATCATAACTAAATTTTAAAAGTTATTAGCACAATATTATTTTATAATGGTCTCTTTCTACATGGTGCTTACATTCCATTGCTGATATTAGTTAATTTTGCCTTTCAGGTCTTTTTTTCTTGATTATATATGAGAGTATATCAATTTTATCAGTTTTTTCAAATAATCAATTTCCATTTTATTTTTAAGATTTATTGTATTATTTCCTTTTAAAAAATGTATTCTTTCTTTCTTTAGATGGTTTCTTACTGAAAATACACATGACTCTATACTTGGAGGCTTTTCACTTTTTCTGGTAGCAGGAGTGTACATAGTCTAGGCATAGCCCCGCTTGTGTGAGGAAGTTAATGCCAGAGATGGGTCTCCACCAATAATAGGTTGTAGTGGATGCATATATACCCCAACTTACTCACCTCATGTTGGGACAAGTCTAAGTTAGGTTCTACACAGTCTTTCTGAGTTCCCAGTGGGACTGAGACCCTGTTCTCCACACAATTAACCTGTCCATTAATGCCGGTTTTCCTACTTTGTTGTTGGTGCTTTGTTTTATTTACTCATTTAGTTAGCTATTTAGTTAATTATTTAGTTATTTATTTTAAAGATATGGGGTAAAATTTAGGATTAGTATGTAAGTGGTTATCCTACAGGTGAAGTTTGGGCCTCCCATTGATCCTCACTTTGACAGGTTTGGCATCAGGTACCCTTACTGATATTATGTTCCCCTACCTTTCCCTGGCAGCGTCCTGCTACTGCCAATTCCTTTCTTGTAGTAGTATGAAAAATGTCCAGGATCCATTTATGAGTGAGAACATGTGGTATTCAATTCTTGTTTCTGTGATAGATCATTGAGTATGATAGACTCTAAATTCAACCTGACATCTTACAAACCAGAAAAGTAAAAGACCTTTACAAGGAAAACTACAAAATACTTCTCAAAGCAACTATTTGTGCCTTGTAAGACCATCTTTCAAATGAACTACTTGCATTTAAATTATTTTCTCAGGGTTTGCTACTAATGAAATAACCTTAAGATCTTTAGAACATATATGAGATACATGTAACAACTATCATATAAAAGAGCTCTTGGCAAGATTTAGTAGCTGATGCCTATAATCCCAGTACATCGGGAGGCTTAGGAGAGTGGACTGCCTCAGCTCAGGAGTACGAGACCAACCTGGCCAAAATGGTGAGAACTTGTCTCTACAATAAAATAAAATACAATAAAATGCAATAAAATACATTTGGGTGTGGTGACACACACTGAATTCCCTGCTGCCTGGGAGACGGAGGAGGTAGGATCACCTAAGCCCAGCAGGTCAAGGCTGCCATAGCTGTGATCATGCCACTGCACTTCAGCCTGGGCAACAGAGTGAGACTCCATCTCAAAAAATTTTTCTACTAACCATATAGTAAAAAAAAAAAAGTCAGCACACAATCTAAAAAACAAACATCAAAACAAAATCAATAAACACTAGAACTGACAAGAATGTGGATTAAACAAATGAGTGTAAAGTTTATCAATGCTTTGAAACCTCTGGAAGTATCAATTCATGATTTTATTCCTTGGTGTGTATTAAATGAAAACATATATTTGCATCAAAGTTAGGGACAATAGTGTTTGCAGCAACACTATTTCTAATTGCCTCATATTGAAAACAACTCATATGTCCATCAAAAAACAAGTATTTTTTGTTTGAATTTATCCAGTTGAAATTGTATAGACGTGGGAATTTTAAAAAACTTCACTACAGGGTGCCAGCCCCTGCAGGTTTTGGGTGTCCCTGGAAAGATGTGATGGCGTCAGTGATTCAAGGGATAGATATGAGAGAAAGAAAGAAAGAGAGAAAGAAAGAGGTTGGACTCCTGTCTAGTGCAGAAGCCGTTTAATGGAGGTTTCCATGCTCTTTTTATCCTAAATTTTCACAGGTTAGATCACAAGGTTTTCACGTGAACACAGTCAGGCGGATGAGGGGCACCCCCCACCCACCAGGTATTTC
>CAUYQG010025138.1:0-10158 GCA_963574415.1 Tarsius wallacei | reverse complement strand
CCCTAACATTTTCTAATGATTATCATTTCTTAATGTCCATACAAAACTTACTTATTTCTATAACTCTTACATTATAAATCACTACCAAGTTCTAAGCACTATCATTGTCCCATAGATTAACAAGTCACACCTGTGACCTTCACACAGCAATTTGCAACTAGCTGGGGTAAAACAACATTTTCAAGATTTCTTAGCTGCAAGTTGGCCTGATTAGTTTTCCACAATGTTACACCTGGTGTTTACAATCTGCATCAATTATTCTCTGTCAGGGAGAATGAGCTTTAATGTTTGTAAAACAAAGGGTCTCCAGGGCTCAAGTCATCTCAGTCACAATCCCTAACCAGAATTACAAACCTCCTTAACAAAGGAGAGTAAAGCCAAGGGTGCTCTAATATTTATGATTATTAATTTCTTAAGCATAATATACCACATGTAGAAATTAAGAAATTAAGTAAATGTAACTTTTGCATTGGCACTCTTCCTAAAAATACAAACTGTAGCTTCTCAAATTTCTCCAATTAGTTGCCAATCAGAAGAAATAAAATCTCACAAGTGATTATCTACCTGCACATGATATTTAAAATCTCTATTGATACTTTCCTGGCAAGTCCAGTGAGTTCCCTGACAAACATTAAATTGAGCACTTTCTGATATTTTACAATTTTCCCAACTACAATGTTTAATCAAGTGATTGTGTGATCTATCAGGGATGTGGAGACCTAGGGAGGAATTCAAATGAATGGAAAGTAATTTTTTGATGATTCCCCTCTTGCCTTTTTGCAAGGGGTAGTGGAGGCATGAGTGGAATTTTGCTTTCCATCCTCAGACTGTACAGAACTTTTCAGCTGCACCAATAACAAAAGTAGAAGAAGCAAGGGTCTCAGCTGCCCAGGTTCGCTTTGTGACCCAGGGTCTTCAGCCCCCTGGACTTTGTCAGCAGGCAGGCCTCCATGGCTGGCTCCCAACAGTGATCTATCAGAGAAACAAAGAACAGAGTACCATATGTTCTCACCCATAAGTGGAACTTGAACAATCATAATACTATAAGAAAGGGATTGGCAGTAGTGGGAAACTGCCAGGGGAGGGAGGTAGGATTGGCAGTTAAGGGAAACTGCTAGGGGAGGGTGGGGCACACCTCATCAACAAGGGCACCTGCATAATCAACGTTTGTATACCTAGCACTTAATTATACCCCATATCTTTAAACTAATAAATAAATAAATAAAAAGAAATATACTTCAGCCATCTGTATGAAAGTTTATTCATACAAAATTCAGTATCTGCTAGATATCCTGCCAATCTTACTAAATAAGTCACTTTTCTATTATGTTTCAATCCTTGTATAGGCCTTTCTTAATATTGTCCTTTATATGTGCTAGTTTTATTTAAAAGAAGAGAAATTGTGGGCTGAAGTCTTATACATGCCATATGAATCTATTTTTCTAGTCTCACCTTAAATGACTACTTCTTTTCTTCAGTATGCTTCTAATATGAGTTGCAAATCTCAGTCTTTCTGCTTTGCTAATAGCTTTCTCTTATCTGTTGTGGTACTCCATTTCCTCTTTGCTCATACTACAGAATTCTTTAAGTAATATTTTCACTCTGTCCTTTTTAAAGCACTGAATTAGAATTCCACTATTATAATTCAGTGTCAGACTTCTGGTATTAACAATACTTCATAGCATAACAGAGAAATTAAATATAAAATCTAAAGGTCCCTGAGTGGCAAGAATAGTAGCCATCCACTCCTTGACTTTCTGTACAAAAAAACAGAGCTGATCCCCAGTTTTTAGATCAGAAACTAATAACTGACTTCAACAGGCTCATATTTTTCATATGTATGGATAACATAAATGGTTATCTAAAATTCCAATTCCCTTTAATAATATAGAGCAAGCATGAGCAAACTTTGTCAGTAAAAACAAAGTGGTAAATATTTTAGCTTTGTTATTCATATGATCTCTGTTGTAACTACTCAACTATACCATTATAGCATGAAAGCATCATAGAGAATACTAAAAGGAATAGAATGGATGTATTTTAATAAAATTTTATTTCTAAAAGCACATGGCAAACTGGTTTGTACCACTTGTAGTTTGCCAACCTTGGGATAGAGTTTGTATGAGGAAATTATTGTCCAGAGAGAAGCTAGACTTCTCAAGGATGAGAATAAGTTTTCATTAAGCTAACTTGTATGATCCTTTCCCAAGACCAAGGTCCTTGTTTGTATGTGTGTGTGCACATATGTAGAGAGAGAGCAAGAGAATTAATTACACTGACTAAAACTGCTTTCTCTTTTAACTGTCAATTGACTTCACTCTTCTCATCTTTTGGGCAATATTTTAATGGTCATAGACCCATATTTTAGTCCAAACTAAGAGGAAATTAGTTTAGGGAATATCATCAGTTTGGATTTATACTTATATGCCTTTCAGTCACTTCTATGTATGAGTTTGGGTTAAATCAGATGACAAAATCTACACTGTAGTTAAAGGTGGAAGTTTAAAAAGAATTTTAAGCTATAAAAAATGGGACAATAAATATGAAAAAGTTAACATTAATCCAACAGTGTTTTGGGGCTGAGGGTTATTATCCAAGGAAGGCCAAAGCTGGAATGGAAGCCTCTCTTCAACTTGAATTGAAATGATCAGCTTACTGGGTGATGGATAATTTTTCTGGGTTGCAAATTCCAGAGCAGATTCACAGTAACAAGGCAGGCAGGAAGCAATCATTCAGCGTGCAGGCAATCTGCAGCTGGTGTATGTGTGTGCAGGAGTCAGAATTTTTTTTAATTTTAATTAATTTTATTTTTATTTTAGAGTCGTGGGATATAAGTGAGAATTCGCAACATAAGTAGGCTGCAGGCAGGTCCTCCTTCCCCCTAGTAGTGGACTAGGTACCCCTTGTGTTGCCATGTGCCTCCTTCCATCCCCCCTTCCACCCTCTCTCCCATATCTGTGTCCTTTGGTTGCCAATTTCACCCTTGTGCTAATGTGACTAGTGTTCAGGGCTCACTTATGAGTGAGAATATGTGATATTCAGTTCTTTGTTTCTGTGATAGTTCACTTAGTATGATGGTCTCTAACTGCATTCAAGTTGCTGTGAAGGTCATGATTTTGTTATTATTTATGGCTGCATGATGCTCCACTGTGTATATGTACCACATTTTCTTCATCTAGTCCACTTTCGAAGGGCAACAGGGTTGATGCCATGTTTTTGCTATTGTAAATAGTGCTGCAATGAACATATGTGTACAGGTATCTGTTTGGGAGAGCAATTTATGTTTCTTGGGGTATATTCCCAGGAGAGGGATTGCTGGATCATATGGAAGCTCCATTTTTACTACTTTGAGAAATCATCACACTGCTTTCCATAGAGGTTGAACTAGCTTACCTTCCCACCACAGTGTAGCAGTATCCTTTTCTTTGCAGTCACGTTAACTCCTGTTGTTTTTGACTTGTTGATGATGGTCATTCTTACTGATATTAGGTGGTATCTCACTGTAATTTTGATTTGCATTTCTCTGATAACTAGTCAGTCTGAGCATTTTTTTCATGTGTTTGTTGGCTGCCCATATATCTTCTTTTGAGAAAAATCTATTCATGTCTTTTGCCCACTTTTTAATGGCACTGCTGTTTTGTTTTGTTTTGCTTTTTTGTTGTTGATTTTTTTCTTTCCTTGGAGTTCCTTGCAGATCCTGAATGTTAGCCCTTTATCAGATGCATAGCTTGCAAGTATTTTTTTCCATGAGGTCATCCAAGAAAATTTCCCATATCTTGCTAGAGAGGCAACCATTCAAGCACAAGAGATTCAGGGAATCCCTGCAAGGTATTACATGAGAAGATCATCCCTACGACACATAGTAATCCACCTCCACAAAGTCAGCATGAAAGAAAAATTCCTAAAGGGAACTAGAGAGAAGTGTCAGACCACCCACCTGGAAAGACCCATGCTTTGCAGCAGGGTTATCAGCTGAAAACCTGCAAGTCAGAGATTAGAGTCCCATCTTTAACATTCTCAGAGATAAATAATTCCAGTCAAGAATTTTCTACCCTGCCAAGCTAAGTTTCATCAGTGATGGATAATTAAAATTCTTTCCAGGCATCCAATTCCTAAGAGAATATGCTACCCCCAGATCATTTCTCCAGGAGATGCTTAAGAAGACCTTGATCACAGAAACAAAAGAATGATTATACCCATTACAAAAGCACAGACAGAGTTATTAGAGAGTATCAATCATTCACAAAATTAAAAGCACACACATATATATGCAAAAATATATAAATATATATATCTATGTCATACATATGACATATAAGCCAAATAAATTATATATATATGAGAAAATATATCCATGATTGTTGGGAGCCAGCCATGGAGGCCTGCGTGCTGACAAAGTCCAGGGGGCTGAAGACCCCAGGTTGCAAAGCAAACCCTTGCTGCTTCTACTTTTGTTATTAGTGCAACCGAAAAGTTCTGTACAGTCTGAGGATGGAAAGCAAAATTCCACTCAAGCCTCCACTACTCCTTGCAAAAAGGCAAGAGGGGAATTCATGAAAAATTACCTTCCCTTCATTTGAATTCCTCCCTAGGTTTCCACATCCCCAGCCTCCTGGTATTAGATCATGCAATCACTTGATTAAATATTGTAGTTGGGAAAATTGTAAAAAATCAGAAGGTGCTCGATTTAATGTTTGTCAGGGAACTCACTGGCCTTGCCAGGAATTTATCAATAGAGATTTTAAATATCATGTGTGGGTAGATAATCACTTGTAAGATTTTATTTCTTCTGATTAGTGACTAATTGGAGAAATTTGAGAAGCTACAGTTTGTATTTTTAGGAAGAGTGCCAATGCAAAAATTACATTTACTCAATTTCTTAATTTCTACATGTGGTATATCATGCTTAAAAAATTAACAATCACATAAGTATTAGAGCTCCCTTGCCTTTACTTCCCTTTCCTAAGGAGGTTTGTAATTCTGGTTAGAGATTGTAACTTACGTGACTTGAGCCCAGGAAGCCTTTTGTTTTGCAAATGTTGAAGTTCATTCTCCCTGACAGAGAATAGTTGGTGCAGATTGTAAACACCAGACGTAACATTGTGGAAAACTAGTCAGGCCAACTTGCGACTAAGAAACCTTGAAATTGTTTTTTTACCCCAGCTAGTTGCAAATTGCTATGTGAGGGTCACAGGTGTGACTTTTTAATCTATGTGATAATTATAGTGCTTAGAACTTGGTAGTGATTTATATTGTAATAGTCATAGAAATCAGTAAGTTTTGTATGGACATAAAGAAATGATAATCATCAGAAAATGTTAGGACTTTATATAATTTATAGTTTAGGATGATAATCTTTAAAGATCAAAACAGGATGACCAAAGATACATTGCATGTCCGATCCCTTAGATTGAAACTGATTGCCTTGAAAACAAAAAACATGTAGGGTATAAAAGGAGTTGGAAAACACAATAAATCGGCATTTGTCCTGCTTGCAGCAGAGTCAGAGTCCAAGTTTTTTTCTCCTGCGCTGACGTCGTCCCTCTTTCAGGAAACCCTGACCCGCTGGAGCTGGACTCTGGCACATGATATATTAGAAAATATGAGAAAGTAAAAGGAAGCAAAGTAACTTCTTAAGAGCCTTATGACAGGGATAAACTCTCACATATCAAAAATTAACTTGAATGTGAACAGACTAAAAGTGTCACTAAAAAAGCATGGAGTGGCAAACTGGATAAAGAAACATATTCTAACATTCTGGCTTCCAGGAAATCCATCTCACTGAAAGGACACCCACAGTTCTCAAGATAGAAGTCTGAAAAATGACCTTCCAGGCAAATAGAAAACAGAACAGGCATTTCTTTTTTTTTTTTTTTTTTTTGTGTTGGAGTCTCACTCCGTCGCCCAGACTGGAGTGCAGTGGCCGGGCCTCGACCTGCTGGGCTCCAGCGATCCTTCTGCTTCAGCCTTCCGAGTAGCTGGAACTACAGGCGCTCACTACCACACCCGGCTAATTTTTTGATTTATTGTAGAGATGAGGTCTTGCTTGCCCAGGTGGGTCTCAGGCAATCCACTCACCTCAGCCTCCCAAAGGCGTGGGATTACGGGCTGAGCCACCGAGCCTGGCTAGAACAGGCATTTCTATACAAGAATAACTTCAGAGAACTTTATTCCTAGGACTGCAAATAGAAAAGGTATTCACTAAAGTCTAAAGAATTGTCTTCCTTATAAACATGCCAATGTAAATTTTTTCAACAATGTCTCCAAAGCATTTCCAAAACTTCGTTGCCAGTTTATCATGATGTTTAGACTCTTGGAGACAAGTGAGGAATATGTCTTAATTTCCTTTTAAGATAAACAACTTCCATGCTTTAGTAAAATGTTCAAACTCTCTTTTTATGTCTTATGTGACACAAACTATGGGTTGTGATTACTTCAGATGATTTTATGTCCCAAGAGAAAAGCAGAACATGAAACAGAATAACAAGACTTAAAAAACACCACCTTCCAAAAAGGCCATCAAGCAGGAGAGCTGGAGAGACAGAAGGTTGCCAGTTTGAGCAGGCTTGCTTTGAAGCCTGAATGCTGTGCTATAGAATTTGTGTGTAATTCACTGGTGCTTTTCTACTTTCTTGTTTCAAATCACTTAGTGCCTGAAATTTAAGTAGTTCAGGTTGAACAGCTTAAAGAAAAATTAAAACTTGTCTGATGAGTTATTTTTGTTAAAGAGCAGAAAGGGTAATGACAATAGTGATAATAATAATGACAATGATAGTTAATACTAGTAGTGTTCCGAACACTAACACATTCCATTAACCATATATTATCTGCTAATAATAAGAGGAGGGACGTCATCTAGAAAGATCTGTAACTTTCTCCCTACCACTCCCATATACCAATATAATCTTGAGATGTTTAATATTAAAGATGAACAAAATCAAAAGTCCAAATCTACTCACTATTGAACATCAATTGCTGTATTGAAGCATCTTCATTATGTATGTTTATATAAAAGAGACAATGGAATGTATAGGGCCCTACATAATATCTTTAGCATCAACATAAATGAACTGACTAGCTTTTCCAGAATTGTTTGAGATTGTTTTGCTTTCATAGTAGAAAATAAATGAAACTAAACGATACATGTTACATTTTGGCTGTGCTATTACTGTCTTTTATTTTAATCCTAAGTAGAAATATATCAATATATATTTAATCACTAAATCATTTAGTCATTTAATCAATATATATGCATACTTTCAGATTAGAGTTTGCTTTAATATGGAGGGTTCATCTGTTATTATTATTATAATTTTTAATTTTTAATATGTGGGGTACAATTCAGGGTTAGGTATACAAATGTTCATTATGCAGGTACTCTTGTTGATACGGTGTGCCCCCAGCCCCTGGCAGTTTACCACTACTGTCAATTCTACCCCCGCCCTCCCTGTCAGTTTCCTACCACTACCAATCTCTTTCCTATAGTATTTTGATAGTTGTCCAAAGTTCACTTATGAGTGAGAAAATGTGATACTTGGTTCTTTGTTTCTGTGATAGATCACTCAGTATTATAAACTCTAAGTCCATTCAAGTTGCTGCAAAGTTCATAATGTTGTCCTTCTTTATGGCTGTGTAATATTCCATTGTGTATATGTACCACATTTTTTTTCTCCAGTCCTCTTTCCATGGACAGCATGGTTAGTTCTATGTTTTTGGTACTGTGAATAATGCTGCAATAAATATGCCTGTGCTGTTATCTTTATCTGATTTGAGTTCCTCTGGGTATATTCCCAGCAGGGGGATTTCGGGGGTCATATGGGAGGTTGATCTTTAGATCTTTTAAGAATCATCACACTGTTTTCCACAGAGGTTGTACTAGTTTACAGTCCCACCAACAGTGTAGAAGTGTTTCCTTTTTGCCACATCCTCTCCAACATCTGTTGTTTTTTGAGTTATTGATGATGGCCATCCGGATTCGCGTTAGGTGGTATCTCAGTGTGGTTTTAATTTGCATTTCTCTGATGACTAGTGAGGCAGAGCATTTTTTTTTGTATCTGTTGTCTGCTTGTATGTCTTCTTTTGAGAAGTGTCTAGTCATATCTTTTGCCCACTTTGTAATGGGGCTGTTTGTTTGTTTGTTCTTGGCATGTTTGAGTTCCTTGTGGATCCTAGATATTAGGGTTTTGTCAAGCATACATTTGGTAAGTAATTTTTCCCAGTCTGTGGGCTGTCTCCCTGCTCTCTTGATGTCCATCCTACCCAAGACATTCTACAGATTTAATGCATTACCCATTAAATTACCAGCAGCATTCTTCTCAGATCTGGAACCTCAATACAAGAATTCATATGGAAACATAAATGACCTCGAATAGCCAAAACAATCCTCAGCAAAGAAGGATTAAACCTTATTATAAAACTACAGTAATCAAGACAACCTGGTATTGGTACAAGAACAAGCATATAGACCAATGGAACAGGGTAGAGATTCCAGAAGCAAAACCTCAATTTCTCAACCAACTCATCTTCGATAAAGCCTCCACCATCAATCATTGGGGAGAGGAGAACCTATTCAGTAAACGGTGCTGGGAAAACTGGCTGATCACATGCAGAAGATTAAAACAAGATCTCTACCTATCACCATACATAAAAATCAACTCTAAATGGATCAAAGACCTAAATGTAAACCCCAAACTATAAGAACCTTAGAAAATGCAGGAGACACCCTTATGGAAATTGGAACTGGCAACCAATTCCCGATCAAAACCCCAAGAACCCATGCCATAAGAGATAAGATAGACAAACGGGATCACATCAAACTGCAAAGCCAAATAAACTTTTTATTTTGAAATAATTTCGTACATAGAAAAAGTTCCCCAAATGTTGCAGATAGTTCTAATGCACTCTTCACTTGGCTTTTCTGAAGGTTAACATTTTATCCAACCACAGAACATTATGAAAACCAGAAAATTAACTTGCGAAAATATTGTTAACTAATCAGCAAATCTTATTCAAATTTCACCAATTTTCTCATTAATAACTTTTATTGATCTAGTAACCCACAGTGCATTAATTGTTATGTCTTCTTAAAGTCCTCCAATCTGGGACAGTTCTTCAATCTTTCTTTTTTTCATGAATTGATACTTTGGAAGAGTTAATTTGTAACTTTTGTTTTGCCTGATATTTCTTCTGGATTTAAATCAGGTTATCCATTTTTGGCAAGAATACCATATAGGTGATATTGTATCTCCCAGTACATTATACCAGGAAATAGTTAACATTCATGTGTCTCATTCCTGGTACTGTTAATTTTGATCACTTAACTAAGATGATGCTTGGCAGTGATTTATTTTTATTTTTGAAATTTTATTTTATTAAAGAGATGTTGGGTACAAATAAGGATTAACTACACAGGTAGACTGCAAGAAGGTAGTTTTCAACTGTAAAGTTACTATATTTTTTCACCTTTAAAATAAAACTTCATGTCTATGCAATTATCCTGTTTATTATCATCCAATTTAGCATCTAATTTTAGCATTAATTGATGAGTCTTGCTTGCAATAATTATTACTGTGGTGTCTGCCAAATGGTGACTTTCTATGTTCATCATGTATTCTATGTATGTTAATTAGGACCTTACAGTGAGGAAGAGTTATACCTTTGTCCCCATTTATTTCATTCTTTGTGAGTTTTAATATTACTCTTTGATACATATTTTATTTTATGCTATAGTCCAGTACTATCATTATATAGTCGTGCAAGTTGTCACAAATAGAGCCATTAGGGGTTCCTTCAAGTGTTTTTGATAATACCCTATTTCTTGTTTTTACCACTTCTTTGCTTTCTGATATTACAAGATGTTCCAGGATTATTTTGTTTTTCTTATGCTCCAGTCAAGGAATCAGTTATTTTTCTAAGCAGATAATGGTATCTAGAAACTAAGATCTGGGTGCTGGATGTAGTTGCTAATTTATTATTATTGTTTATAGATCCTCTCAGTGGACATTGCAGGGAGCCAGTGTTGAGGCTTGCCTGAGCTTTAGAAATTCAGGCGGGCTGCGGACCCTGAGACCACTAGGATGAGTTCAGGAGCTGATGGCCCATTTCCCTCCTTTACTGTTTGGCATGTTCCACTAACAGGGACTTTGATGAAACTTAAAG
>CAUYQG010025133.1:0-21381 GCA_963574415.1 Tarsius wallacei | reverse complement strand
TCCCGGCCACCGCAGCCGCGACCTATTGGGCTCCAGCGATCCTTCCGCCTCAGCCTTCCAAGTAGCTGGAACTACAGGCGCGCGCTACCACGCCCGGCTAATTTTTTTTTTTTTTTTTGATTTATTGTAGAGATGAGGTCTCGCCAAGTTGCCCAGGCAGGTCTCGAACCCGCGGACTCAGGCAATCCACTCACCTCAGCCTCCCAAGGCGTGGGATGACAGGCTGAGCCACTGAGCCCGACGGAAGTCTGGATTTTAAGTGGACCCACCACCCCCACCTGGGCACATTGTACCCAGCAGGTGATTTTCCGTCCTCTGGCCCTTCCCCCTGCCTCCAAGAAAAAGCAAGTAACCCCATTAAAACGTGGGCACATGACACGAACAGACATCTCTCAAAGAAGACATACCAATGGCCAAACAACATGAGAAAATGCCCAACATCACTAATTGTCAGAGAAATGCAAACTCAAGTCACAATGAAATACCACCTGACACCTGTCCAAACCGCCATTACTGAAAAAAAAAAAATAGATGCTGGCTTGGATGCAGAGAAAAGGGAACGCGTACACCCCGCTGGTGGGAGCGTAAATGAGTACAACCTCCATGGAAAGCGGATGAAGGTTCCTCAAAGAACGACAGGCAGCGATAGCTCTCGATCCAGCCATCCTGCCATGGAAGAACCTCCCATCGCAGGCCTGTCCCCGGATGGCGCGGGCTCTTTTGTGAAGGGCCGGATGGCCAGCTGGAGGAGACGCCACGGAGGTGCTTCTAGACTGTCCCCAAGTCTCCTTCGGGCACCAAGACCCTGCCTCGGCTCTCCGGACCCTCACCGAGCGAGCTTTTCTCTGGAGCTGTCTGGATAATGAGGATCGCTCTCCAAAGCACGAGCGTTTCCAATTGGACGTTTTTTCTCAACCAATTACCGGGAACATTTAAAGGCGGTGCTGAGAATAAGTTCTGTCCGACACTGAATAATTCAGCCGCTCGAAGAGCAGCCACAGAAATGCAGAGTTGGCAGATCGCTCTCGAGCAAAGGTTCCAAAAGCGACCCGGAAGCCAGATGGCCCCAGATCGGCTCCTTCTGCCAGGATTTCTGGGGCACATGTTCACTGGCAAGTCTCTGATCTGATCTGTTAAGCGGAAATCTGGTTTCAGGCCCAGAGTCAGAGTCAGAGCTCTACAATTAATTAAAACTCGCGCTGGCATGGTCACAGACACAAACCTGCGTTTCTGGGAAGCTATTTTCAAGCACGATATTCTCTCAATTTAGTTCCTGTGGAAGTGAGCTGGCCAAACGAAAACCGGGGGCCGGGGGCGGGAGCCTGGTTGGCGCCCACCTAGAAAGGCAGGCCCGCTTTCAGTTGACATGACAACCCTGGTTTTGCCATGAATTCCCCGTGTGGTCTCAGGCGAGTCCTGATCCTGAACTGGGAGGGTCATTCAAATATGAACATCCTGGGAGGGTGCTATTTACCTGATAAAAAGCAAGAGTCATCTTCTTCCCATGTGAACACTGAGTGCAGGGTGCTTACCGGTTGCAGCGGAAATCAGCCCTGCGCCCTACTGCTCCGAAACAGGTGTGAACCACGGCGGGCGACAAAGCGTGAACACAAACGAGGGCTGGGAAACGGTGCCCGGCCTCTGAGAGACAGTGCCACCGTTTTACACCTCTATCTCCAATGCTTTCACGTGTAAATATCTTTACGTATATGTGAGAATTCTTAACGCAGAGAAGGAAGGAAGGCAGCTCTTTGTTTCTTTGACTGACTGCACGAACATCACACTTAGCTTTCGTTACATTAAATACTTTGGGGGACACAGGGTACTTTTTTCCTTTTTGTCTCCATAATAATGCTATATCTTCAGGGCAGCAAAAATGAGAGACTGCAGAAAACAAAAGCATTTTGTTAGCGTCTTTGAATATTTTCACCTGGGACCTTGAGGATCTGGGCATATGCTGTCTTGTTGGCACATCTCTGATGTGTTTGAGTATAGACTTTGCACACACACACACACACACACACACACACATACACACGCACGTACACACCATTTTTCTGTTCGTAAAAATGAAATCATTCCTTTCATTCTTTGAGGTTTCCCTGTCACCCAGGTCACCCAGGCTGGAGTGCAGTGGCATGATCATGGCTCACCACAGCCTCGACTTCCGGAACTCAGGTGATCCTCCCACCTCAGCCTCTGGGGTAGCTGGGACTACAGGCTCCTATCACCGCCCTCGCATATTCTTCTGACTTTTTTTGTGGTGATGAAGTCTTGCAATGTTGTCCAGGCTGTTCTCAAACTCCAGGACTCAAGCAATCCGCCCGCCTCAGCCTCCCAAAGTGCTAGGGTAACAGGTGTGAGCCACTGCACCCAGCCTCATTCACTTTTGAAACCCGCACTTAAAAAAACATGAGGATGCTTATTGAGCCGGGACGTTTCCTAGAAGCTGAGCCTGTCTGTGGTGAATATGCTCACGTCCTGTGGACCACAAGGCAGGGTCCTCGCCTGCCCTGGTCTCTGCTGGATCCCTCGCAGCCAGCAACGTCACTCGGTTCATGCTCTGCTGTGATCTGAAGGTTTGTGTCCACTCAAAGGCCACATGTAGATAATCATCACCGTGATGGTGTTAAGAGATGGGGGCAGATCTTCAGGAAGATGGGGGCGGGTCTCTCATGAATGGGATTGGGGTCCTCAGAGAACAGGCCTAAGGGAGCTGGGGTGCCCCTCCCTCCACGTGAGAAGATGCCTCTCTGGACCATGAAGTGTGACACCACATCTGCCAGCATTTTGCTCTTGGATCTCCCAGCCTTCAGGACTCGATAAATAAAGGTCTGTTTTTGATAAGCTGCCCAGTATATGGTACCTTCTTATAGCAGCCCAAATGCACTAAGATATTCACTAAATATTTACTGAACGAATATATGAAATTGAGATTGAAAACGGCACTTATGGACTCACATTTGTTGAAATTAGAAATACAGTGGTTCAGAGATGCTTTAAGACCCCTAAATAGATAGGTATCTCAATTAATTTTTCATACATAAAATAATCAAGAATAACATCTGCATGCTAGTCCAGGAAGATAACTTTCTTTGAATAAAAAAAAAAGTAAATATAAAAAAGGCCCGACTATAAGTAGAACAGAGAGAATGAGAAAATTCTTACTAAGTCAACGTTATGATAGTTTCTGCTGTTGTGCCTGAGGGAAGGTGATGGGTGTGCCTGGGCGTCCACGTGTGTATTTTTGTATAGCTATAAAACCCAAGTATTAAGAGAAAATCCAAGTTTTCCATTTAAGGAATGCTTATGCGCGTTTCCAAAAGAAAAGCAATTGTGTTTGGCCAATAAATCCGTATTCTCAGTATCAAAATATTATAACACGAAATGCTGTCAAAACAAAGTAGCTGTCTCATGTATTAAGCAGTTTTGCACCGTATGACTTCGGAGGAATGATAAAAAAAAAAAAAAAAAAGCAATACGGTGTGCCTGTGGCCTATGTGAACTTGAAATCTGAGTTTTAAGCTCAATTTGAGATCCTAGTTTAAGATGAACAAGTTTCCAGAAGCATAAATGTAGCAACTTTTTTATTTCAGGAGACTGAATACATGCTGCAGAGCTTGTGAATTGAACGAGTGCATTGGAATGTCAAGGGCAAATCTGTCTAGGGAACACACTCAGGGAATTTAGAGTAGCCCTTGATGACTTAATGGAGATGAAGTCAAAATTGGACCTACATATTTCTCTACTACACATTCCAAGTTTATCAGTGAGCTGTGTTACAGAGGCTCATGTGTTCATTGTTTGTTTTACTTGAGTGTGTTTTCTGTAAATAAATATTTTATTTTTAGTTATTTATATTTTTATTCTTGTAGAGATGAGATCTCACTATGCTGCCCAGGTTGGTCTCAAACTCCTGGGCTCAAGCAATCCTCCCACCTCAGCCTCCCAAAGTGCTTTGGGAGTGATTATAGGTATGAGCCACCATGTTCAGCCAGTGAAGAGATGTTTTAAGTAATAGCTCTAGGCCAGGGGCGGCGGCTTACACCTACAATCACAGCACTTTCAGAGGCTGAGGGGAAAGAAGCACTTAGGTCCGGGAGTTCAAGACCAACCTGGACAACATGGGGAGACCTTGTCTCTAAAAAAATTAGCCGGGCATTTGCCTGTAGAATGAATGAACACATACACGAATAATTAATTAATCAAACGATAGCTCTAGTCCTAAATTATCCACAAAGAGGTCTATTGTCTCTTAAAACAACACTGCTAATAGCATATGTTAACTGAAATTAACTCCTCCCCCTTTACATTTTGAGCTGCATTCTGATTGCACCTGGAAGTCTGGAAATGCACCTCTCAGGCAATGGAGTGTGGGTCCTTCCATGCCGTGCTGTCCAGGGACTTCAGGAGACTTTCCACAAGACTCACGCGTGCCTGGCTACTGAGTACCCGGGATGTGGCCGGTGCAGAGAAACGGAATCATTAATTTCCCATAACTCTGATTTAACTCTAAATAGCCGTGTGTGTGGCATTGCTCTGTGGGACAGACATGTATGGTCCAGTTTCCAAAGCTTTGTCACCAACTGAGTGTTGGAGAGTGGGATGGGGCTCCCTTCCTCCCACGTGATCCTTACACAACGGGGCCGGGCAGTAGGCATCAGGCGTCCACACCGCACTGTCTACACATAGGCCAGGGCTGTCGCGCTGCTTTTCCTTTCTGCCTTGTATTTCCTCTCTCCGCCCTTGTAGACCTTCTCTGTCTTCCAGACCCAGGTGAATGTTTCATTGGTGAGGTCCCACTTGACTCAATCACTACGTTCTTGGCAGGCACAGACATTAAACCCTATGCCACACAGCCTGGCGCATCTGTAAGCTTTTTGAAAGGATGTTTGTCCCACAAATAAGATCGCCTGCAAATCTTATCCTTCAGCGTTACCACTGTTTCTAGGGTAACGGCGAATAGTGACGAAGCGGAGGAATGAATAAATGAAGGCATGAAAGAGCCACACTTAGGTCTTTCCCTAAAGGTGTTTGCTTATAACAGAGAACAACACAGTGTGTCCCTCCTCTCTATTCCCTCTGATCCCACACTTAGAGCCTTAGGACTTACTCCTTAGGTCATGAAGCAAGCCGTACCAGACAACCCCCAAGGGGAATCAAGGAAGCTCACATCTGCTGAGAATAATTTAAAATATGCAACAGACAGGAAGGAGGTACTGGGTAACCCTTGCTGTTTTTGAGCATGAGAGGCAAATCATCTTGTTCTACTGATCTTTACTGAAAATATATTGTTATTTTCCTGAAAGTCAGTTGGCCTTGCAACGACTTTTATTTTTCATAGTTTCACCATTATGAATTGTGATGAAATTTAATACGATCTACGAATCGGTTCTTGTATAGGACACGGCATGGGCTGTGTATGATGTACCTTACCTAGGGTGGGAGGAAAATGCAGAACCTTACTCTTCTGATAACTGTGCATGGTGACATCGAGGCTGGTGTGTGCACAGAATGAGCCCTTCAGGGAAAACGCGATCACCCCTTATGAGATGGTTTGCAACCTTCCAACACTCTTTGTGTTATTTAGATTTATTTCACTTAGGAGAACAGATTTGCACTAGGTAATTAACTATGTGAGGCCCACATTAAAGATTCAGACAATAAAATATTCATATGACATATAAATTATTAATCTACCACACATATTGTGTGAGTGAATTCTGAGCATAAGGATATGTACTTACTAATTTCCCTAGGAAATTAACGTGTAAAATAACAACCCACTCTCACCTCGCTTCACATGGTCCCATCTCCTATGGGGAATTTGATGAATGGGAGCAGTTATGAAAGGTATTCTGCTTTGATTAATGCACTTTAATTTTTCTAAAAAAAAATCAAATGGGATATTTTTTGCACACTCAACAATAAAACAATTATGTTCTCTGAAACATCTCATTCTTTTATTTTTGGGGTCTCTTGGTACAAAAATTTCTGTAATCCAGGAGTAAGATTTACATTTGAGTAAAGCATCACTAGTCGATAACTACTTTATTTTTAAAGAGGTTTCAATAATGTAATCATTCATCCCATAGAAAGGCTCCTTTATTAAAGGAACTCCAAGACCAGTTTCAGTATTTATACCAGGACAACATGTGGTCATTTAATATTCGCCCTCTCACCCTATTTTTATGTTAAGAAATTGGCAGTACACTCTTTTAGAGTTGATTTCAGTCGCGACATGATGTTTGTCCCAAAGCTAAACTTACAAACATGTCCCAATGTTTGGACAAAATTAATTTCTCAATTCTATTAGCCATAAACTTTCTCCTGCTAAATGGCTTTGGACTGCATTTCTCATTCCGAACAACCAATTTACAAAACGTTCCATTGCTCACTAAACTGAGTCCCTAGGGTGTGACAGAAACCATGTAAGTGCTGGTGCTCAGGGCCTTGCTCTCACCGATGCTACACTCTACAGGAAGTGACTGGTATTAAATCATCATGCAGGGAATACATAATTAATAATTTTAATAAGTGATGGGAGGACAAGAGGGATGGGGTAATTTAGATGGATGAGGGATTTATCAGGAAAGGCTGCTCTCAGACAGTGATGCATGAGCTGGGATATGGATTAGCCAGGGGCATTTGGAGGAAGTCTCTGCAGAGAGCACAGGGGAGGTATGTCAGGTGGACAGGTAGAGGGTGTCCAGGAACAGTGGATGGAATGGCAAGCCGAAAGCCCATAGATAAGACAAGTCCTGTGTGTAAGAAACTTGCATAGGCCAGTGACTGGAACACAGTGAATGACAAGATGAGCCGGAAGCAGGAATCAGTTGGGGTACCCACCATCCTGCAGGTCGTGGGGAAAATGGAATCTTTGACTTGAGAGCCACAGAACACCATCTAGCTTCAAACCAAGAGGTCCGTACTTTGCAAAATGGGCATTCTGTCTATTAGGTGGAGAACGGATTATAGGTTGGCCAGAGTTTGCCTGAGTTGGAATCTTACCTTCCTACCAGCGAGAGATGATGGCGTTGTGGCCAAGGTGGGGGTAACAGAGATGAAGGACATAGACGGATTTGAAATATGCATGGTCACGCGGAAATTGAGAAGGAAGGAGTAAGTAGGGCCTACAGGTGTGGGTGGTCGGAAGCGACCTTTACAGACAAGAGATGGGCGGGGGGGGGGGTATTGCAGGTTTGTGGGGTTGTTCAGAGCCGAATAGTTGCAGCAGCAGAAGTTTGAGGCCTAGATTTGAGCATCTGTGAGACACAAAAGCAGATTACTCAAGAGGACACCAGGTGTGGAGACGTGCGGTCAGGTGAGAGCCTGGGTTGGATGCAAAGACCCATGAGTCTCAGCGTGGCTGATACGGTGAGAACAGCAAACCAGAGCAAACCTTTTTGAGACCATCTAAAGCCGCTTACGCAGATTCTCGAACTTACTGGTCAAAATGACTTAGGACACAGTTACTATTATTCTCACTTTAAGGGCCGAACACTGAGGTTCAAAACTCACCACCCAATCGGTGCAGAGCCAGGCTGGGAGCCACGACAGTCTAGACTCGGAGTCTATGCTCTGTCTACACACGCTGCTGTCTTTCCAGAAAGCCTGGACGCATCTACCCTGTCTGCTTTTCTATCAGAGATCTGAGAAAGTGCTCAGCAAGTGATAAACAGCAGAAATGGTGCCCTGTCTGGTTCTGATTTTAGGATATCATTCTAATTTCAAGCCTTATTCTGACATTGGATGATAATCAATGTGGGATTGATATCAACAAGTTAAAGAGACAGGAAAGAAGGATACCCCAGGGAACTTTAAACTACAGTTTGCTTCAGAGAAGTTGGCCAAAAAATGGAAAAGCTTAGCCAGAGACATAAGAAGAAAACCAAGAGAGTGTGGAATCAGAGAACTAAGGGAAAATAAAGCTTCAAAAGACAAGAAAAAAGGTCTTTTATCAGTGGTCAGGTCACAATAGAAGGCACGTAAATTTCTTCACGGAACATGTCTTCTTTACGCTAATGAAGACTCTCCACTATCTACACAAAAAAACAGACTCGAGGGAGCTTGGAAGGTTCTCAGGCCGGCTTTCACCCTTCAAAAGTTGCTAAATTTGGTGAGTTCCTCCCGTGCTTGTGTGTTTGACATTGGCCTGTGTAGACGTGCGAACGCCGCGTGTGTTGAGCAATGTGTACTCATCTATAACCCAAATGGCAGCCGCATTGAATGATGTCCTCCCATCTTTACGACTCTTTCTCTATAGTAGGATGGTGAAAACGAGACCACTGTCTGATTCCACACGGGTATGCGGGGGATTAGCTGCCACGTGAGTGAGGACAAGTACCCAAAATTGTATGTGACCCGATACAGTTGGAAGCGTGCCATCATCCTTTTGATATGGACCGTTGCTCTGTCTCAATAACAAGCGGGTCTAATGTGCTGAGTCGTGAGTAGCAAATGGGTTTGGTATTTCTACACAGGGAGACTCTGACCGGGGGGGCAGCACAGGCTAGAGGATTCACTGGGGCTAAAGAAACATGTAGCCCCAGGGGTCTCGTATGGGGGCTCATTGATGCACCAACACGGTTCTGTAGATTTTACCTACTAATGGGGAAGACACAGTGTATGAGTCAGATGGGCTTAGGATGGGCTTCCTGGATCTCCAAATGCTGATTGTCTGGTTTGTGGCAGGTCATCTGACTTCTCCAAAGACCAGTTTTGTCATAATTAAAATGGGAATTATAATAATAATACCACCAGCATAGGTCTGTTGAGAGGATTGGGCAAAACAGTGTACACAAGGCTGTAACTCATGGTGAGCAGCCAGCTGTTGGTAGGTTTTCCATGGTCATTTCACTGTTACTGTTGGTAGAGCTGAGTGACATTAAGAGGAATGAACAACAGCACCTTTAAGTGACAACCATCACATACAGGGTATACTAGAAACCGAAATCTGGCCAGGACTGATGGCACACGCAGGAGACTACTTCCTGATATCTTCACACTATAATTTCATTTTGATAGAATTTTTTTCTTTTCACCTTTTGAAAGTAATCATACAAAAACATATTTGATGAGTTTGTTCTTGCACGATGGAAAAGAAGGACTTGCAAAATAAAAACTGTCTTCAGGAAGCTGTCTCCTGAAATCTTTGGCAACTTCGTAGAGTTTCCGTTAAGCATGGATAACACAATATATAGAGAGGTTCAGCTAATTAAATTGCGTGTACTTTCTATGTTCAATAAAATCCCGTTGAATGACTGACTCTGTGGTTTGGAATTTGTCTTTGTTTTTCAGAAAACCCAACGGCCAACTCAGAAAAGTCATACTACAAATTAGACGCTGATGTCTCTTCTGTAACAAACTCAGAGGATCTCCCAGTATAGTTTATTTGTTAGGGTGTGTCTTTCCTATTAACTGAGCTTCAACTATCAGGAAAGGAATGTTACCAAACAGGTGAAAATCTCTGAAATATCAAACATGCTAAATAACTAATGAACAGGCACATTTACCTAATCTTATTCACCAAAGACGGGTGACTGGGCACCAGCCTCATGTCCGATGCTGAATAGGACGCAGTGGACACAAGACGGGCGAGCATAGCCCCATCAGAAGCACTTCTGTTTCCTCGGAGTCTACGCAGCACGCAGGCCGCAAAGACACACGCCAGGTGACGGGAATGTGTGTCGTGGGGGAGGAATGCAGTGTAGAAAAGGTGGCCTGACCCTCCAGTAGAGCCGTCGATGCCTTCTCAGAAAAGGTGGCTTCTAGCACGTCACTCAGGGACTGGGGGGATGGTTATTAGTTGAAGAAAAGGGGAGAAGGGGAGGAGGGGGCAAGAGGAAGGCCGTTCCTGGAACAGGAAGCCTGTACATGCGCGCACACACACACGCACCCACACGCACACACATCCTGACACTCACACGTGCACACGTACACATGCACTTACATACACATACGCCCCCCTCCTCCACATGCCCACATACAGGTAGAACACACAGCATGGAAGCAAAGGAGTGAGTCGCTGGGAAGAGAAACGCTTTCACGAGCCAGGTCGGCCCCCTGCCGGTGGGGCCTTGCAGGGGAGGGCCTGGGATCTGTAACCGACTTGTCCTCCCCTCCCCGCCAGGATGACCGTCGCAGCACCCACGGATGTGTGCTCATTACCCTCCGGGCCAGTTTCTCTTATTTCTAGAATACAGAATATGCAAATAAGTGATATCCAGATATAGCAACATTTCTGACGTTTCAGTACTTCAGACAGGACCTTTCTCTGAGTTTGAATTGCCCAGATGACACCACGCTCAGAAACGCCCAGGTGGGTGTCTTACTTTTCTGTTTCATGACCGTCCTTATATTTTGCCTAAATTGTGTTGTCTTTCCATATCCCCATAGGACGACCTAGTAAATACACACTCATCTTTCCTATGGATATGTGGCCATCAAGAACAGATACGATCAAACAAAGTATTCCCCACGCAGCTTATAAAAATCCACATAGCCATCAGGTTAGTTAAAGCACTGAAATATCTAAACATGCCCAAATATTGAGAATCTATAGTTTATTATCTTGACCTCTTTTTAGCCAACAGAAGATTCTAGACATTTCTGAGGAGAGAAATGGTTCGAGTCGGTGTGTAAAACCAGCTGTTAGCCGTGTGTCTGCTGTGATGTCTGGGAGTGTTCAGTGTGGGGTTAACGGCTGAGCTGACTCAAAGTGAGTTTCACAAACCGCCTCCCATGCAGTTGGGTAGGACTGCAGCGGGCTCACAGTGACGGGTCTTAGCATGAGTGCTTCGATCTTTGATGGGAACTCTTTTTGTTTATAGCTTTTCTTCCTGGATGCTGGAATCGTCTAAATAACATTTCCATGAGATACATATTTCTGGGATGTGACCGTGACCTAATGTCACATTTTTCCATGTGGCTTGAGAGTTCCAGGGTGTTATTGCCACAATCAGTATACAATTCGAGTTCAAACCCAGCAACTTGTTTTACTTATAGAGCTGCTTATGGCAACAGGAAACAGGGTCTTGTCCTGAACTGCATGAAGAGAGGGTGAGGGGTGCAACACTGTCTGTATTTCTTTCGGCGGTAAGAGCTAGCTGTTTATTAAATTCGAATGGTGATTCCAGTTGTCAGGATGGGATCAAGGGAAGTGGGAAGTGTAGAGGGAACACAAGTATCAAAGGGGAGACACAAAAATAGGGAGGCCCATCAAAGCTGTAACTGCAGGGAGACGAAACTCAGAGCTGCGTTCAGGAAGCAAAGCAGGAAAATAATCACAGAACAGGTCAAGCAGACAGGCAGGGAGGGAAGAGGGTCAGTCAGCTTGAATTTAAAGGTAACACAGTCCATGGTTAGCGATGTGTGTGTGTGTGTGTGTGTGAGTGTGTGGTGTGGTGTGTTGGAAGATGACAAAGGCCACTTCCACTCATACAGCAGGATTGTGAACCTAAGGACTGCCCTTGACATATTTTAAGATGCACTTATGAAAAAGAGGTATGTCATTTATTTATTTTTGTCCCGTTAACTATTGATAGAAAACAGTGATGTTTCGAGACCCCGATGTTGGGGCTAAATATACGCTTCTTCGTACCCTAACTTTGGTAACCCTTCTATCAGTCTGGGTGTATTAGGGCAACGAGGCCACAGGCAGAAGAGAGGACAAGCTCAGTGCGATTAACTGTGATAAGAGACACGCTGGGCAGTGCCACGAGGAAGTGCCAATTAAGTTGAGACTTGGAGAGCAGGTCTTCTAGAACGAATGAAAGCACACAAAGCGTGGCTGCACGGTGCTTGGCCAGGGAGTAGCACGGACCCTGACGTGGCATGAGGAGTCCATCCACCGGGAGATAACCAAGCAGCTGTCACATTCTCAAGTGTGGAAGATAGAGAAAGCTGCTTCAGGACGCTTGGGCTCAAAAATGCTTAAAAAACTCTTCTGTGGTTAAATTCCTAGCTCTCAGGAAAATGGTAGTGCTTTGTATTGTACAAAGCACTTTGACATACTTGTTTTCACTACATGATGCCTTTGCTGTGTAAAGTGGCTCATGTGCTAAAGCTTCTAGAGAGATGGACTTGTCCTGTGAACTGTGAAAAGACGAACTCTCCAGAGCCTGTCGGACACTCTGCCTGAACGTGTAGCCGGCTCCTGAAGCCCTGGTGGGGTCACTGAGGACGCATGGACAAGAGACCCGTTTAAAATCAGGAAAGACATTTGACAGCACTGCGCGATGTCATCGTACCTGCGGTGCCCGTAGTCTGGGGCAGCCAAACAAACGTCACATGGGAGAAACAGAATCACCACTTTGTCTGGAAGGGCAACTTGACGGTGCACATGGAGAATATGGTGAAAATATTAAGGTAGGCTTGTTAAGAGAAAAGAATGCTTGTTTTGATAAAGCCCTTCATTTTTGACATTGTGTGCGTAACATACTAACAGAAGGCTTATGTTATCGTAACATTAATATTACTGCTAATATTGTAATATGTTATAATAATATTAATAATAAAAACATCAAGGCTGAGCACAGTGGCTCAAGCCTGTCACCCCAGCACTTTGGGAGGCCGAGGCGAGAGGATTGCCTGAGCCCGTGGGTTCGAGACCAGCCTGAGCAACACAGTGAGACCTCATCTCTACAATAAATCAAAAAATTAGCCGGGTGTGGTAGTGCATGCCTGTAGTTCCAGCTACTTGGAAGACTGAGGCAGAAGGATCCCCGGAGCCTAACGGGTCAATGCTGGGGTGGCTGTGAGCATGCCACTGCACTTTAGCCTGGGTGATGGGGTGAGACTCCAACTCAAAAATAAATAAATAAATAATAAAAACATCAGATATTACAGAAGGGGACTGTTACATTATGTAATAGGTTTGGCATTCCATGCAAATATGAAGATCATCGGGAAAGGCGTATTTATGATATTATTCTTCAGTGAAAGAATGCTAAGTGTAAAAGCAATGCATTGATTCATAAAATGCGTCTTTCTCCTCCAAAGCTTTAAAATATTCACACTTCATCAATAAGGGCACCTGATCGGAAACCAGGCGAAGTGGGGACCAAAGTGAAGCCCAAACTTTACCTGTACAATGACCATTTGTATACCTAACCCTGAATTGTACCCTGGATCTTTAAAATCAAAATCGTAATAATTAGTTAGAAGAAGCCTGTGTCCTTCAAGGGCACGTGCTCTACTGTTTTGACATAATGGGCAGCAGATACCATGACAGAAGACCTCATCACTAGGACATGCGTCTTCTGTTGTAAGTCACGCAAGGCGGAGAGGTAGTCACGCCCACACCTGCGGAGTTCTTCTGCAATCCTTTTTGTGATCTGCACAATTCAACAAATGTAGATCCTGTGTACCATCATCACTCATGTTCTCCCTCTCCAGCCTCCTCACCCAGGCTAGAGTGCGGTGGTGCCATCACAGCTCATTGCAGTCGCCAACTCCCGAGCCCCAGCAATCCTTCCATCTTGGCCTCCTGAGTGGCTGGTACTACAAGCGTGTGCCACCACACTGGCCACTAACTCTCTTAACCACGAAAGCAGTCTCTCCAGTGTTTGCTCTGTCTTGTGTGTCGCCAGGACGCTAGGGGCAGCAACGGCATAGTCACTGTGGCCCAGGAGCGAGCCTGGTGGATTGAGAGACAGAGGAAAGGCCAGACTGAAGGTGGGAGTGAGCGGGTGGCCCACAGAGTGACCGGACCCTCACACGCGGGTGTATGCTTTTGAAACCCAAGGGAACCTTTCAAAAAATAATTATGTAAAATTGAACGTAAAAATCATGTAATGCCTGGAACCAAAGTCTGCAGCACCCTCTGCACAGTCATCATATTCCGCATCGCAGGCGACCCACCGGGCGCTCCCTTGAGCGATGTGTGAGCCCTTCTCTAATGTGTTTTCGTGGAAGCACTTGGTGTTGCTGACCCTGCCTCCCTCCATAGGAATTCTCACTCCACGATTCTGTCAGCGGGACTCTGGGTGTCTCCTTTCTCCTCTGCCATCGATTTGGATTTCCTAGTCTCCTGCTCACTTTGTAGCCGTTTATCCTCTCACTCCACATGGCCTTGGACGCGTCGTGCATTCCCACGTTCTCACAACTCTCCATGAGTTGCCCAACCAGACCCAACCAGACCATTTTCTTGCGACCGAGATACATGTAACCGCTTGCCTAAAAGTCCACTTGAATAAGGCAGAAGGTGTCTGATGTTTACACATCCAGAACCGCACACACACCTGTTCTCTCCAAGAGTCTCCCTCATGCCTCTGAGACGTCGTCACCGATTCCTTTCTCTCCGTCATCCCTGGATCTAATCACGTCACCATTGATTCCTTTCTCTCCATCATCCCCTGGGTCGAATCAGGAACACCCGTCCTTCACCTGCGAGTCTGTCCTTTACCTATTCTTATCCCACACTTCATACCCTTCTCTCAACATTAGCATCATGGATTCCTGTAGGAACCACCCAGCTGTTTTCTGTTTCTAACCAAAAGGATATTTAAAAACACCTAACTGATTTCTAAGTCAACTGTGTAAAACCCCAGTGAGCTTCTGTGGTCCTCATCATAAAACTGCAAAGCCTTCATACAGTCCTGGTCTTAACCACCTGTAACTGCCTCCTCTGCAGTGTATTGTTTTGTCCATGGAGACAACTTGTGTTTGATTCAAACAAAACAACAGCATACACTTTTATAATGCTTATGCATACCACGTATTCTACCAAGAATGTGGCATGTGTTAAACTCATTTAATCCTCACAACAGCGCTATAAAAGTGGTAGTATCCAAAATACTATTTAAGAATGGGGAAACTGAGTCATGCAATGGCCCGGAAACATGTTCAAGTTTACACAGTGAGAAGGTCGCTTAAGCGTTGTGTCTGTATTTGTGCTCTGAATCACATCTGGGTCTTGGATTAAGCTAGACCAAGTCTCCGATGCCAGGTCTTTCTTTTTACCAGAAGGTAAGGCTGGACAAATTACTGACTGTAGCCATTCTCTGCCTCAACTGAAAAGTCAGTTAATAATCTGTTTTGGAGGGCTATTGTGAGGAGAATTTGAGATCATGTTAAGTACAAATTAGCACCCAATAAATATTCATAAATTCTTGGCATTGTTATTGTTGTTATTATGATTCCTTGCATTCCTCTGTCTGGCCATGCTACATGGCATCTGTGAAACTTTAGAAACACTGTTCTTGAGTCCTGTTTCACCCCTCACTTAGCTCTTTTTCCCTGGCTAACTCTCATTTGCTCTCAAGCGTCAGTTTAGATGTTGCTTCTTTCGTGAAGCCATCTGTGATTCCTCAAGTCTAAGCAGCAGCCCTCTTGAGTTGTAGATCGTGAATTTTTCTCATTTATTCTTCTTTCCTGTTTGCTTGCCTGGATCCTCCAATAACTATAAAGTTTTAAAAATAGGATTGTTCCTTGTTCATTTTCAGAATCTCTAGTTTTTGAACACTGGCTGAAATGTTCAGTCTATATTTATCAGTGGAATAAATGAATGATCTAGAAGAACTTAGAGGTTATCAGTATACATTCCTGTATCTTACACATGGAACCTGAAAATATTCTTATGGAATCTCAGTTAGGTCTGGATAAATTTCATGGAACAGGGTTTTCCATGAGTGAGAAGAATTTAATCTTTGACCTGCATATGATCACGTCCGTTATCCACCAGCGAGTAAGAATACACTGACCACCCACCATTGGGAAAATCCTATTAATCTAAGTGAAAAATCAGAAATGGGATTGAGGTCAACTAAGAATTAAAAAAAGAAACAAGCAGAAGCAAAAAGTCACTCTGCTTCAGAAAAAGAGAAACATTTTCTAAGGGGTAGTTATGTTCTCAAAACACACATACCACGGGGGCCCACACACTTCCAAGCTTTTAGTTCAAAATCTTTGGTGTTTTCTTGTAGTATTACTGACTAAACCCAATCACTCGGAATGTGCAGTAGAATATTTAAGAAGCATATTTTAAATGTCACAATTTATTTCTCAGTTCCTTCAGCCTTAATTAATTTTGGTTTCCGAAACCTTGTTCTTCATGGTAAGCTACAAAGTTTCCTTGAAAACTTGTTCAGTGAGGGTCAGATGAGTTCACAGTTTAATAGGATTGGCTTTTCTCCTAAGAGCAGAAGACTTCCTTCAACCCACTCACCCAGCCGCCTGGCCCTGGGCAGTTCTCATTTCCATTCTCAATTGCCTTCCTTCCTCAAGGGAAAAAATATCTGCCTATCTCCTGTAGGTGTTGCAAGGATTAATAAATTGCAAAGCACACTGAAACATGTGGACGAAATACACTCTGACAGACTGAAGTATTACCGCGACTACAAGCATCACTTCCAGATGCTGCGGCCCCAAGGACAAGAGAGGTCTGGAAATCTCATCCGAGCCTCCCCCACGCAGGGTTACTGCTAGGCCAACGAGTTGCGTCTTGATATTTAAATATCAGTTGCTGAGAGTGGTTTTGTCTGGATGCATCAAGTGCCTGAATTTGCATGAAAGGCAACAGCCCAAATCATTAAGACTTTATAACCACAAGCACAGTATTCCCAGGACAGAGTTTATCTCTATTAGAAATCAAAGAGAACTCTCCTTTCCGCTTAAACAGATAACTCAACATTATAAATGGCCAGCTTCAGTAGACTGGTTCTTTATGGAGTCAAGTGGGTTACAAATTCCTTGAAATTTGAGAAGTCTCACTGAAAGGGATATTGAACTGAGGTTAGTGCTCCCAAGTGAATCGCGGCATGGATTTTGGTCTGGAAATTTTGATTTTAGCAGTGAGCAGACTTATTGTCTCAAGGAATTCAATTTAACTCAAATATAGAAATATATATGATAGACAATTTGGACGTCAGTGGAACTGGTGGATTCCAAAACGGTGTGGTTCCCTTTTTTTGAAGCACTGTATACAATAATTTATTGTATATTTAAAATTAGCTGGAAGGGAAGAATTGTAATGCCTTTAACACAAAGAAAAAATAGATGCTTGAGGTGATGGATATCCAATTACCCTGTATATACTGGAGTGCCTAAGAAAATGTATACACATTCTAAGAGATGTTTGCCATAATCAGAAGTGTCTGGACACTGGCGGGAACCACTTTGAACACCTCTTGCAACTGCAGAGGTCAAATGTTATTGAGTATTACAATTTTAATACTTTTTTTTTCCTTTCTTAAAACGTATATACATTTTTTGGCACCTCCTACAGGTGTATGCAACAGTTCATTATTCCTGTTGTTTTGTCTTTGGACCTTGGGTGCAGAGGGCTAGGTCAATCATAGCACATCATTGCCAGTGGGAAGCTCCTCTTTCACTGGGCTTACTTGTTTCTTTCTTTCCTTCTACTCCCATTCTCCACTCCCCTCTGTCAACCCCATCCCCGCCCGGCAGCCATCCTAATGGAGCAGCTCCCCACCTTTTTGGCATCAGGGACCAGTTTCATGGAAGATAATTTTTCCATGGACCCGGGAGAGGGGATAGGTTTGGGATGATTCAGGCACATCCTCTTTATTGGGCACTTTATTTCTATTATGATTACTGCATTGTAATAGATAATGAAATAATTATTATCATGAGGTTATCATGTTGATGTGAGTCTGCGAGCAACTGATGGAGGATGGTCTCTGTGCAGTCAAACCTCATGGCTTATGTTTGTCCGTCTTTGCAGCCGCTCCCTGGCACTAGCATCACCGCCTCAGCTCCACCTCAGATCACCAGGCATCAGAGTTTCACAAGGAGCACGCAGCCTAGATCCCTCACATGTGCCAGAAGAGTTTGCGCTCCTTCCTGTGAGAATCTAATGCCGCCGCTGATTGACAGGAGACGGAGCTCAGGCAGGGATGCCAGCGACAGAGAGCGGCTATAAGCACAGTTGAGATTTCGCTCATTCTCCTGCCCCCTCCCCCTGCTATGCAGCCATGGATGGGTAACAGTCTTGGCTCGGGGGTTGGGGCACCCTGTCCTAATGTGTGTGCTTGTTAGCCTTCCATTTTAATTCGTTCTTTTTTTTTTTTTTTGAGTTGGAGTCTCACTTCGTCACCCAGACTGGAGTGCAGTGGCTGCTCCCGGCCACCGCAGCCTCGAGCTGCTGGGCTCCGGCGATCCTTCCGCCTCAGCCTTCCAAGTAGCTGGAACTACAGGCGCGCGCTACCACGCCCGGCTAATTTTTTGATTTATTGTAGAGATGAGGTCTCGCTTGCCCAGGCGGGTCTCGAACCCGCGGGTTCAGCAATCCACTCACCTCAGCCTCCCAAAGGCGCGGGATTACAGGCTGAGCCACCGAGCCCGGCTGAGAAGTCACATTTTTAAACATTAATTTGTTGAAATGATTAGGATGTTCACTGAAAATAAAACACGCAAGAAGAACCTGAAGTGAAGGAACAGACAATGAACTGATTTGGCACACCCAACCACCTTTCTCTTACTCCTCCTTCCCAGACCGGTCTGTAGGATGGAGCTGGTCCTGCATGAACCCTGTGTTCAGTCTGCCTGTAGACTCATCCTCAGTCCAATTTCTGGACACAGAGGTTGGGGCTGTCAGAAAAGAGAGGAGGAAGTGTATACCAGGTTTTGGGAACCAGATGGACAGTCACAGAAGCAGGAATCAGCCTGGTGTGTGCAGGTAGGCAGAAAAGACCCCCCCTAGAGTTAAGGCCTTGGGTTGGAAGAAGGCTGGATAGGGTGGCCGAACATATCATGGGGTCTTCCATCATTAAAGTGAGGCTCAGGAACTTAAACACTTCAACTCATTTAACTCCACTTGGTGTGTGAAATTGAAGTTGGCATAAAACCTAACCATAGCAGTGCTTCAAGTTTAATAGCAATTTGAAAAGGGAAAATAAAATGACTTAAGCACTATTAAAACTTAGTTTACCTTTTCACTTATATCTGTAGTATAGAATACATTATTATCTCTGGGGTTAACAGGCAGCTTAGCCCCAAGAGGCATTTCGAATAAACAAGATGCTCAGACCTCTAGAATGGGATTTTCCCCCAGCACTGCCAAATACAATTGAGAAATTTGTCTTTTCTTCTACAAACTTCCTTTAGTTTTGACCAAGCTCCCAATTTAGTGGGCTAATACCTCCAACTAAAGCAAAGAATCATACACTCACGTGATGGCCCGAAACCCAGATCTCCTGCTTGCCCAGTCACCAAATCCACCTCTGGCCCCACTAGTTGGGCAGATGCTGAGCGGTGGGGACCCACTCTGTTCCTCTTGCTGAGCCCTTGGTCCTGTGGGTCACCTGGCCCCTTGGGTCCCACTGGGGGCCAGGAGAAGAAAGATGACCAGGCGGCCACTCTCACTGCCACTGTTGCCTGTTGGCATTCAGGCTGCTGGTGGCTGCCTTTGTGGCATTGGCTCCAGCCACGTTTTTACTGTGGCTGAGGTACACTCCCAGGGCCACCCACCAGCCCAGGAGATGGTGGCTGGGGTTGCAGCTCGTCCTTATTTTTCCTGCTCACTTGTGTCCTTCTTGCTCCACACCCTGATCTGCTCTGGGCTGCCAAGACCTTAGTCACTAGTGTAACACATCCTCAGGCCATGCCCCTCACACACTGGGTCCAGGCTGGAGAAAGTTTTGCCCTCAGAATGGAGTGGGTGGCAGTAGGTGAGGGTGGTGCCCACTCTGCCTCCTCAAGGCACAGGTGCACGAGGCTCCTGTGCCTCCGTGTTGAAAAAGTGGTCCCAAACACCGTGTGTAAGAGGGCTGCTGTGGAAATTTCATATTTCTCTAAAACCTATACCCCTCATTTAAACTAAACCAAAATATAGCAAGCTTTGTCCACAGGCAACTGGTTGTAATATAATTTCTGTTCAACAAACATCCATAGGTAATTGCATAATTTTTGTTGTGGTCATAGGACTGCCTTTTTACATCCACCTCTCATATTGACACTGTGACCCTCCATCCCCTAGGCATACCAACCAGTTCCACGTAGGACACCTTGGTTGCTTCAAGGGCTCAGTGCCTTCCTCCTTTCTATTTTCCTCTTTCTTTCTTCCTACCTTCTCGTTCAGTCAGCCAACACTTCTTGAGTGCCTGCTCTATACCATCCACTGGAGGTGCGCACAGTGACACAACAGTTGAGTGAGAAACACAGTCCCTGTTGCCAAGGAGCTCACTAGACTGAAAATACAGGAAGGACTGAGACTGACTTGTCAGGAGTTTGTACTTTGTCTCCATTCTATCAGTCTCTGAGATACAACATAATTAAACTGAAAATAACAAAAAAAATTTTTTTTGAAAGCAGTCAGAGATAAACGAGACATTATTTACAGGAGGAAACCAATTTGGATGACAAAGTATTTTTCATCTGAAGCCATGGAGGCCAGAAGGAAGAAAGACAGCATTTTTTAAATGCTGAACTAAATGACATGCCAACTGTGAATTCTACACTTAGTGAAAGTATCCTTCAGGAATGAAGAACAGAGACATTCTCAGATGAAGGAAAACTAAGAAATGTGTTGCTAGCAAAACTATCATACCAGATTTTTTTCTCTGAGCAGAAAGAAAACAACAAAAGGAAAAGGCTAAGAACTTCTGAAAGGAAAGAAAAACCTAAGATGCAAAAATAGAGATATGTATAATGGACTAACCTACTTTTCTTGAGGTTCTTAAATTATATTTGGTGGTTGAAACAAAAATTCTAACATCTAATGTGGTTGTTAATGTATAAAAAGTAAACATTTAAAACAATTATATTTACAAAGTGGGACGTGTGAAGTGACATAAACGGAAATAAAATTTCTATACTACTCAAAATGGTAAAATAGTAATATCAGTAGATTATGGTAAGCTATATATAAAAGGGGCACCAAAAAATGTATACTTTTTTGTTTTTGCTATTGTGACTAGTGCTGCAATAAATGTATATATATTTTAAGAGATGTTATCTATGTATTACTTTTCAAAGTTGAATTAAATTATGACAGCAATGTGTAGTATGATGTTTGCTCAACCATACTTCTGCCATTTTCTTTGTTCTGCTTGTCACATGTGATGCTAGCATTCATTTCATTAATACCATCGTTTGAGGGAACATCATACTTAAGATGTGTACACATTTTTTTGGCACCCCCGTATATTTAATAATTCCAAGAGCAACCATTAAGAAAAGTATGCAGCCGGGCACGGTGGCTCAGCCTGTAATCCCGTGCTTGGGAGGCTGAGGTGAGTGGATCGCCTGAGCCCGCGGGTTCGAGACCTGCCTGGGCAACTTGGCGAGACCTCATCTCTACAATAAATCAAAAATTAGCCAGGCGTGGTAGCACGCGCCTGTAGTTCCAGCTACTTGGAAGGCTGAGACGGAAGGATCGCCGGAGCCCAGCAGGTCGAGGCTACAGTGGCCCGGAGCGGC
>CAUYQG010025129.1:0-10594 GCA_963574415.1 Tarsius wallacei | reverse complement strand
CAGTTCCTGGGTCCACCATATTTTTTTCAGAAAATGTTTCCATTTTTCCTTCACATTTATCAAAATCTAGAATAGAATTGACTTTCCTTTGGTGTAACAAGTAGGTTGAAGCAATTTCCTATCTCAAAGAGTTTTTTTTTTCTTTCTTTGTGTGTGTGTGTGTGTGTGTGTGTCTCAGTCTCACTGTCACCCAGGCTGGAGTGCAGTGGCACGATCACGGCTCACGGCAGTCTTGACCTCCTGGGCTCAGGTGATCCTTCCACCTCAGCCTCCTGAGTAGCTAGGAATACAGGTACATGCCACCCTGCCCCAGCTTATTTTTGATTTTTGGTAGAGATGAAGTCTTGCTATGTTGCCCAAGTTGGTCTCTAACTCCAGGGTTCAAGAAATCCTCCCATGAACTCCCAAAGTTCTGGGATTACAGGTATGAGCCACTGTGCCCAGCCTCCTTCAATTTTTTCTTGAGACATAGCATATATGCAAAAAGCACAGATTTCAAGTATATAAGATTTCAAGTGAATTTTTGTTCAACACAAACACACATGCACAGATAGGTATATGTCTGACCACTCAGATCAAAATATAAAATATTTCCAACATCATTGAAGATCCCCAACTCCCTAATAATGCCCCTTCCCTGTTAATACCAGTGGCTGCCCCAGACAAAATGATCTTAATGACTCTATCACCATATACTAGTTTGTTCTTGACATTCATGTGAATGGGATCATACAGGATGGGATCTTTAGCACTGGGATGGGATCTTTTGCTTATCTCACATGTTTGTGAGATTATCCATGTCATGTGTAGCTGTATTTATTTTTTATTGCTGTGTGTTTTTCTATTGTATACATATTCCATTTTTTTATTCATCTTACTACTAGTGGATATTTAGGTTGTTTCCAGTTTGGAGGTATTTGGAATTAAGCTGTTGTGAACATTTTTGTACATTCTTTTAGGCAGCAATCTTATTTCTAAGACTACATACCCAGTAGAACTGTTAGGTCTCAGGGTGAATATAGTTTAGCCATAGTAGATATTGCCAAACAGTTTTTCAAATGGCTGCACTAACTTAAATTCCCACTAATGCAGTATAAGTGTACAAGTTAATCAATGTCTTTGTTAACACTTAGCCTTTCTGCCCTTTTAATTTGAGCTATTCAGGTGGGTGTATAATAGCATTTCAGTGTGACCTGAACTTGTATCTCTGATGCATACTGACGTTAAATAATTTTATTTGCTTATTCTCTTTTGCAAAGTACCTTCTATGGCTTGCATATGGTTTGCCTTTCCCCACCAAAGCTCATGTTAAAATTTGGTCCCGAATGTGGCAGTGTTAGGAGGCAGGTCTTTGTGGAAGGTGTTTGGGCTATGGTGGTGTATCTTGAGGTAGTGAGTGAGTTCTTGCACTCGGGAGGCTCAATTAGTTCTCGAAGGAATGGATTAGTATCCACAAGAGTGAGTTTTTATAAAACTAGGATGCCCCTAGTGTTTTGCCTCTCTTTGGACATGTCTGCTTCCCTTTTGACCTTGTCCACAGCATGAAAACTTTTGCCGGAAGCCAGGCCATGTCCTTGAACTTCATGGCCTGAGGAATCGTGAGTTAAATAACCCTCTTTTCTCTATAAATTACCCAGCTTCAAGTATTCTGTTATGCAACACAAAACAGACTAAGACATCACATGTTTAAATTTTTTGCTCATCTAAAAAATGAGATTGTTTCTCTTGTTTGAAGATTTCTACTACATATTCTGGACATTAATGTTGGGTATATGTTTTATGAACATCTCTCAGTCTGTGATTTGCCTTTTCACTCTCTTAATGGTATATTTTGGTGAAGAGAAGTTTCTTAATTTTGATGTAGTTTAATTGATCAACCTTATTTTTAATGGCTACCACCTTTTGTGTTTCTCTTAAATAATATTTGACCACTCCTGTGGTCGTGAAAATGCTCTTTTATGCTTTATTCTAGAAGCTTCGCTGTTTTACCTTTCACATTAAGATCTAAAACTTAGTTTAAATGTATTTTTGTGTGTAGTATTAAGTAGGTATCAAAGTTCATTTTTCCCATATAGATAAATGACTGTCCCAGGAACATTTATTAAAAGGACCCGTTCTTTCCTCACTGAATTGCAAAGTGCCTCATCATAAATCCAGTAATTGTATATGTATAGGTTTGTTTCTGTGCTCTCAATTCTGCTGTATGGATCTATTTGAATATTCTTGTGCCAATACCATGTTGTCTTCATTGCAGCCTCTATTCTTGAATGCTAGTCCTCTTCATTGCTATTATTTTTCCTAGAAAAAAAGCGTCATGGTTTTTGTAATTAATGTCCTCACCCACCTATATAGTATTGTTTCCCTAACTTTTTAGGTTGGATACTCTTAAGTCACTTTTAAAAATAGCAGCAGAAAGCTAAACTGATAAGTGCTTTATCTTTTAAGTGGGCATTTTATTGAAGTATAGTATCTAGAGAGATACATACATCATAAGTGCATTGTTTGATGAATTTTCATAAAATGAATACACCCACATATTCAGCACCCAGATCATTAATATCCCCCTCCTGCCCCCTCTTAATGACTATTCCCTCTCAAGATAGCCACTGTCCTGACTTCTGACACCATTGACTGATTTTGCTGGACTTGGAGCTCTGTGTAAATGAGATCATGAAATACTTATTCTTTTGTGTCTGCTATATTGGAATCAACATTCTCTCTATAAGAGTTATCCACACTGTTACATATAACTATAGTTTCTTTATTGTCATTGATATATGGTATTCCATTATATATATTTACCATGATTTTTTAACACACTTTATTGGTGAATATTTCAGGCTCCTCCCCATCCAACCCATTTCATTTCTGACTACTGTAAATAGTGCTGCTATGAGCATTGCTGTATATGCATCTTGATGAACATAAGCATGCTTTTCTGTTGGGGGTATACCTAGGAGTAGAATTGCTGCTTCATAGGTCATGCATAGAACTATCATTAGTAGATACTGTCAAGCAGTTTTCCAAAGCAGGCGCACCAACTTATACTCCCTCCGGTGGTGTATGAGAGTTCTAGTTGCTCCACATCTTCCCCAACACTTCATATTATCTTTTCTGCATTCACCATTCTGGTGGGTGGTGCAATCATCTCTCATTATGGTTTTAAGTTGAATCTGCCAGATGACTAACAAAGTTGAACATTTTTTTATTCATTTACTGACAATTACCCACTTTTGTGAAGTGCCCATTTATCTTACCCTTTTTTCTAACTGAGCTGCCTACCCAACATCGATATTAGATTATGCTTGATAATTGTACCTTTCTAAACTTTTCTGTTATTACTCATTATTGGTATGCTCGATTTATCAGAGTTTTTAAAAGATTAGAATCACCTGAAAGCTTTATATAAATGCTATTGCTGAGATGCCATTTCAGATTATTAAATCAGGACTTCTGGTTAATGAAGTCAGTGTAGCACCAGCATTGGTGTTTTTTAAACTTAAACATTTTTATTTCAAACTTACAATATGATTGCAAAAATAGCATACAAAATTTTCATATTCCCTCACATAGTTTCCCAAAATGTCAACATTTTGTCACTCTTTATTATTAATTATATCTAGGTTTAGATCAAGATCTAGTCTATTTTCTGAATAATTTGAGAGTGAGTTGCAGATATAATGACCATTTACCTCACTCTAGCAGTTTTTTGTTGTTGTTGTTTTTAGTTGGGGTCTCACTCTGTTGCCCAGCCTGGAGTGTAGTTACACAACCATAGCTCACCACAGCCTCAACCTCCTGGGCTCAGGCAATCCTTCTACCTTAGGCTCCTGAGTAGCTGGAAATACAGGTGCGTGCCACCACACACAGCATATTTATTTGTTTGTTTGTTTGTTTAGTAAAGATGGTGTCTTCTTATGTTGCCTAGACTAGTATCAAACTCCTGGGCTCATCCAGTTCTCCTGCCTCGACCTCACAAAGTGCTGCAATTATAGGTGTGAGCCATCATGCCAAATTCAGTCTAGCAATTTTGAGAAAGATTTTTCCTTGTAATTTAGCTGATTTCTACTTCATAAATTTTAACGTTATTTTATTGGTTTCAAACAGATTATATCTTCTGGAGGTTTTTTTTTTTTTAACTTTCTTTCTTCCTAACCAACATATGGTGCTCTTCTTTAATTCTATTAATAATTGTTTCCTTAAATTCCCTATTATCTAATATTACAATTATACATTATTTAAATTGTTATTATTAGTTGCCTGTATATATTTTCTCCTGCCTTTATTGTTTAACTTTTTATGTCAATTTTCTTAAATTGACTCTTATGAGTATTTCTTTTTTTCTTTATTGCTTTTTTCTTTATGTCGCTCATTGAGTATCATTATGGTTTTAACTGACAAGATCAGCATTAAGGATATCATGAATATTAATATATTTGGACTTATGCTTTCCATCTTATTTAGTGATTTCTATTTATTATATATATTTTACCTTTCCAGTCTTCTTTTGGATGGATTGATTTTTCTTTATTCCTTCTTTCTTCCTTCAAAATAGTTCCTTTCTAAATTTCTAAATATTATTTAGATTTCCCAACAAATTTGTTAACAATTCATTTACTGATTATTACTCTTTGCATCCCATACCTTCCTTTGGCTTCAATTTCTTTCTTGTGCATCATTTAGTAGTACTTCGACTGACACTCTATAGCTAGCAAACTCTCTAAATCTTTGAGTGTCTGAGGATGTCTTTATTTCCTTCCATCTTTGAATGATACTTCAGCTGGTATAGAATGAAACCCCTGTGAGTGAGTGATTTATGTTTCAGCTCCTGTTCTGGCGTTGAGATTCACTGCATTTCTGGATGCTTCAATGTATTATATATGTATTAAAGCTGATAATAGTTCAGAATTTATCTGTATTTAAAATAATAGAGTGGATATTTATCTGTCAGTCCAGTTCACCATACTGACTGAAAGTGTCTGTGTTTGTGTGTGTGTGTGTGTGTGTGAGAGAGAGAGAGAGAGAGAGAGAGAGAGAGAGACAGAGAGACAGAGAGAGAGAGAGAGAGAGAGAGAGAGAGAGAGAGAGAGAATGGCTTTGATGCAGAAGCCAAGAGAGGAAACAACTCCAGGGAGAGGTTGATGACCACTGGTTGCTATTAAGAACAGCAAAAAAGAAATAAAAACTAGATGTGAGCATAGGACTTAGTAGGATGGTGTTTCATCATGCTACTGTAAGAGGAGGAAATTATTGATGAAAAATGAAAGCAGTGGAATCTATACAGTGATCACAAAAGGAAATATTGGATATGGAGACTTGTTTTCCAGAATATGGACGACCATAGACTGAAGCCAGCAATTCACCTCTCCATCTGGCCATCCTATCCTTCTAGTCATCCAAATTTTATTTGGTTCCTCTATAAGAAAGTAACATTTCTTTTTTATTTTGTCAATTCATCCATCCCAGGGTGGCTTTTGCAAAACTCTCTTTTCTAGGATATCTCCTTGAGTTTCTTGGTTGGAACTTGACTGTAATAACCTAAGAGTCCTGATTTGGGGGCTGGGTCTGATCTTCTTGGTAAAGTAGATAAGGATGTGTTTGTGTGAAAAGGCAAATTCAATCATACCTAACACGTGCCACAGGAAAATGAGACCCATAAAGAATAAAAGTCAGGGTGACAGATACTTGGGAGGCTGAGGAAGGATTGCCTGGGTTCAGAAAGTCAAGGCTGTAGTGTGCTGTTCTTAATAGCAACCAGTGGTCATAATCAGATCCAACAACAACAACAAAAAAAAAAAAATAGGGGAAATAACATGAACAGATATTTTTCAAAAGAAGACATCCAAATAGTCAAAAGGCATATAAAAAAATTCAACATCTCTAATCAGAGAAATGCAAATCAAAACAACAATAAAATACCATCTTACACCAGTCAGAATGACTATTATTAAAAAGCCAAAACAACAGAGTTAGTGAGGATGCAGAGAAAAAGGAACACTTATACACTGGTGGTGGGAATGTAAATTAGTACAACCTCTATGGAAAACAATATGAAGATTTCTCAAAGAACTAAAAATAGAGCCACCTTTTGATCCAGCAATCTCACTACTGCATACATGCCCTAAGGGAAAGAAATCACTATATAAAAATAGTAAGCTTTTAATTTTGGTTATTGTATTTTTTAGTTCTCAAATATTCTTTTGTTATTCTGCTACTGATTTCTCATTTAATTCCAAAAAACTCGTTGAGTTTGTTCTTTGCTTTTTCCTTTTCTTTATGTTGTTTTATGACACAGATGGTTTTTAAAATGTTAATTTTGGCAACCTTTTTAGCCTTTTTTCTGTGGTTTCTGCCTCTTTTATATTGCTCACATACACCTACTCTGACCAGGATTGAATCCTTGTGGAGCTATTTTTTTAGTTCTGTATTTTCTTTATTTAACATTTATCTCCCCAATCAATTTAGAATTTATTTTATATTAGAGTATGAAGACAGAGTAAAACTTTTTTCACCAAATAAACATACTCTGTTTTTATGTGTGGTGAAAAAAAGAAAGAGTCAGGGTGAAAGAGTGTGGACCAGTGGTAGAGTGATGGGAAAAAGAAAGAGGGAGAGGAAGAGAAAAAAGCAGAAAGAGGAGAAATGGAAGTGGAGAGAGGGAGAGGGTGTAGATATATTGACTGATTAATTAAAGAAGACAATCACAGAATCCATTGCACTTGAACCTCTGAGTGGCTACTGATGCCATTCTACTCCATGCCTCAACAGATATGCTCAGTCCCAGGATATCCTCCTTCCACTCCAAGATACTGTTAGTCATTCTCCTTAACCGTTGATACATACACTTGTAATTCTCAAGCAAATCCACTCAAACTAAATGTACCTGCTGTCTGGGGGCAATGTAATGCCTGTAGGTATACCTCATCCAGGGGAAATATTCAGGGTCCGAATGTAGGAAATGTCCCTAATTTTCTCTTCCTTGGACTGAAAGGCGCTGGGTTCATAATTTCTCCATGACATTGATCCTTGAGGTTTTATTGTGTCAACCTTCCTCAAGCATCTTATAATTGACCCCATTTTAAACATTTTAGTTGGGTTGTAATGCCCTCTAAGTGTGAATCGAGTTGAGTGAGCAGAATGTGTGTTGACATGGCTGTTTGGAGAAGTAGCCATAGGAATGGGGGTGGGACAAGGTCTCTCTGAGCCAAGAACAGCCTTTGTGATCAGGTCCTTGAGTAGAAGTAGTGTTGAAAGCCCAGTTGGTAGTCAAAATCCTTAGTTACAGCTGAGCTGCTGAAAATGGAAACCAACAAACGCCTAAGCAACCCTCCTAAGCTGCTGGCCTCAAAGACAGCCCTTTCAGTGTTAAAACAAGAAAGAATGAAGCTGAACGCTCTGGAGAACAGCCTCAGTAAAGCTTTTCATTAATTGAAGTTTGGATGGGAGAGCTAGAATCACTCCGAGAATCTCCCAAAATTAATTAACTGCTTGGCTGCAACAAATAAATAGAAAGCTTGAGAAAGGGGATTCCACCTCTCTGTCCACTCATGCTGGTAGACTCTTTGAGGGAGACTCAAAAGAAACTGGGGGGCCAGAGTAGTGGGATAGATAGAATGAAGTCTGTGTCCCTACTGCCTGATGTTAGCCTTCGTTTGGGTTGAGTTTCCATCGTAGAACCCTTTCTACCAAAGAAGGGAGGCCTTTGTTCAAAGTGCCACTTACTCTTGCATCATCTCCTTTAGGAGGCCATCTTTGTTGCCTTCACACTCTCTTCATGTGTGCTTGGGTTATATCTGCTCTCCCAGCACAAAACACTCTGTGCTGTGATTGGTCGTTCTGTGTCAATCTTCGCCAGTTTGCCACAAGTATCTGTAAGAGGAGGCGTGTCTTAGTTGTCTGTCTACTTCAGCTTTTATCACTTGGTGTAGCCTGTGGTAGTGGGCAATCTGTTTTGAGCAGAATTGACATTAGAAAGTTATTGAGATGTGTACATGGTTTATTTTGGTACTATTATAACTGGTTGCCAGAAAAGTCCTTAACGAAAGGAATTGGTTGTGCACATGTGGGTCACTATGTGTATTTTAATGGTGTCTAACACATTGTCCATTGCCACCTCGATGGGCATCTGAGCATGCTAGATCCCCGCTAGCTGGGCAGCTATTTCCAAAGCTAACCAGAGCTCCTGGCACAGCAATGAGGTGATGCTCTCCTCGTCTCTGCCTGGGCCACAAGTGTTTGAACTAAGTTAGACTGGAGCTCTTCACTCTGTAAAGGTTTTGTATGTGGGTTTTTTTTCTCCCTGAATGTCTCCACTCTGGGAGTCTGGAACAGTAATACAGAACGCAGGAGGGATTTGAACTTACCATTGGACAAAGAGTTCTTGGCGAGGTTTTTGCCAAAAAGTTCTTCCTCTGAGAAGACCTGCAAGGTGAAGGGTTTTGGCGAATGTGAACAACCTGGACATTGTGGGCTACACAGCCCTGCATGGCCCCAGGCCCTGGGCAGACAATGGCATACACACGTAACCGCTGCCACTCTGTCTGGTCCCACCTACCTACCTACCTTCCTTCCTTCCTCTTTTTGTTACTTTTCTTTCTTTCCTTCCTTTTTTTTTTTTTTTAGTCAAGGTCTCACTCTGTCACCCAGGCTGGAATGCAGTGGCATGATCACGAGTCACTGCAGCCTCTGCCTCTTGGGCTCAAGTGATCCTTCCACATCAGCCTCCCAACTAGCTGGGGCTATAGGCACCCACCACCACACTCAGGTAATTTTAAAAATTTTTTTATGGAGATGAGGTCTGGCTATGTTACCCAGGCTGGTCTCAAATTCCTGGGTTCAAGTGATCCTCCCACCTTGACCCCCAAAGTGCTGCAATCATAGACATGAGTCTCCACATCCCAGCCCTTTCATTCTTTCTTTTTCTTTCTTCCCCTTCCTTCCTTCTTTCTTCTTCTTTAATTTTGTATTTATTTATTTATTTAGAAACAGGGTCCCGTTCTGTCCCTAGTCTGGTCTCAAAACTCCTAGACTCAAGTGATCTTCCCACTTCAGGCCCCCAAATCACTGGGACTACAGGCATGAGTCACCAGGCCCTTCTTTCTTGATAATTTTAGTCCGTAGGAGAAAATGAGCATGACTGAGAAGAGGTCACATTTGAAGTTTATCAGCAGCTATCACTTCATGCTTACCAGATAGCGCTTAGCTAAGATCAGTTACTGGTTTGGAAGGGGCTGCCTGGGAAGGGGCAGAGTGACAAGCAGATCTCTAGAGACATGGGAGGTTTCAATAATACACTTTTTCTTCTTTACGGTTTTGTTCAGGGTCTTGACTGCTCAAAATCACCTTGTAAACTTTGCATGGATGTGCCCCAAACACATGTAGTCCCAGCCTTTTGGGAGGATAGCTAGAGCCCGGGAGATTGAGGCTGCAGTGAACACGAATACGTTACTACACTCTAGCCTGGGCAATGGAGTGAGACACTGACTCAAAAATAAAAATAAGGGCAACATCTTCGGGTTCCTTCCTACTGGGGGAGCTTATCTGTCCTCTCAGTAAATCCAACTTTCAGGCAGAGACTCAAATAAAAAGCACAATCCCATTCACAATAGCCACAAAAAAAATGAAATACCTCCGCTATTCCTAACCAGAGAAGTGAAAGAACTTTACAATTAGAACTAAAAAACACTGCTCTAAGAAATCCAAGAAGACACAAACAAATGGAAAAATATTTCATGCTCATGGAAAGGAAGAATCAACACTGTTAAAATGTCCATCCTACCAAAGGCAATCTACAGATTCAACACAATACCCATTATGTTACCAACATCATTCTTCACAGACCTGGAAATGACAATACAGAAATTCATATGGAAACATAAACAACCATGAATAGCCAAAACAATCCTTAGCAAAAGAAACAAAGCAGGAGGTGTCACACTTCCAGACTTCAAACTTTACTATAAGGCTGCAGTAATCAAAACATCCTGGTATTGGTACAAGAACAGGCACATAGACCAATGGAACAGGTTAGAGATTCCGAAAGCAAAGCCTCAATTCCTCAACCAACTCATCTTTGACAGAGGCTCCAACAACAACCACTGGGGAGAGGAAAACCTATTCAGTAAATGGTGCTGGGAAAACTGGCTGACCACATGCAGAAGATTGAAACAGGACCCCACCGATCACCATACACAAAAATTAACTCTAAATGGATCAAAGACCTAAATGTAAAACCTCAAACTATAAGAATCTTAGAAAATGCAGGAGACACCCTTATGGAAATGGAAACTGGCAACCAATTCCTATTCAGAACCCTAAAGGCAAGTACCTTAAGAAATAAGATAGGCAAGTGGGACCTCATCAAACTAATGAGCTTCTGCAAAGCAAAAGAAACCATCAAGAGAGCAGGGAGACAGTTCACAGAATGGGAAAAGATATTTGCCAACTGCGTGACTGACAAAGGCCTAACATCTAGGATCTACAAGGAACTCAAATGCACTGAAAGGAGAAAAACAAACAGCCCCTTTAAAAAGTGGGCAAAAGACATGAATAGACACTTCTCAGAAGAAGATATATGGGCAGCCAACAGACACAT
>CAUYQG010025128.1:0-32693 GCA_963574415.1 Tarsius wallacei | reverse complement strand
CCTTCTGCCTCAGCCTTCCAAGTAGCTGGAACTACAGGCACGCGCTACCACGCCCGGCTAATTTTTTGATTTATCGTAGAGATGAGGTCTTGCTTGCCCAGGCGGGTCTCGAACCCACGGGCTCAGGCAATCCACTCACCTCAGCCTCCCAAAGGCACGGGATTACAGGCTGAGCCACCGAGCCCAGCTAGCACACTTTTATTATTAAGTTTGTTTCACAAGTAATATGTTAATATATCCTCCTTTAAAATAACAAATGTTACAGACAAGAAAAATAAAAATGCTGGTGACCTCTGATTGACACCCCAGTTCTGCACTCCTTCCTAAAGGGGGCCTCAGGGAGCAGTTTGGTGTTTAAAATTGCAGATAATTTTCCCTGCATATTTATAAATACATATGCTCACAGAAAATCATTTTTAAAAAACCTAAAGTATCACACTATATGGTTTTTAATGCACTTTGATTTTTAAAAAAATTTGGAAATACATCCAAGGAAGTACATATAGGTCAATTTTGTTCCTTGACAATTAGGTATTTTAGAATATTTTACATAGGCAAACAACACTGTAACAATTTTCCCACATCTCCTTATGCACATGTTTTGAGTACTTCTATAAGGTAGATACTAAGGAGTGGACTTGCTTGATTCTAGAGATGCATATTTTTAAATTAAGGGAGCTGCTATTATATTTTTGGTATATTCCTGTATATTTACCAAAAAACAATTCCCTAGATAAAGGAAGGAACTCACATTTCATCCATACACAAAAAGGATATTTTTTTTGGTTTTTTTTTTTTTTGAGTTGGAGTCTCACTCTGTTGCCCAGACTGGAGTGCAGTGGCCGCTTCCGGCCACCACAGCGTTGACCTGCTGGGCTCCGGTGATCCTTCCGCCTCAGCCTTCCAAGTAGCTGGGACTACAGGCGCGTGCTACCACGCCCGGCTAATTTTTTTTTTTTATTTATTGTAGAGATGAGGTCTCGCTTGCCCAGGCGGGTCTCGAACCCGCGGGCCCAGGCAATCCACTCACCTCAGCCTCCCAAAGGTGCAGGATTACAGGCTGAGCCACCGAGCCCGGCTCACAAAAAGGATATTAACTAACTGAATCATATCATGATATTAGTGTATCACTGTCCACCAGTCAATCAAAAAGCAAGCAGTCAAGTGCACAAGGCTAGACCATGGCTGAACAGCTGAGGTCATGTCACATAAGTATGTGACTTGAGCAGCTGTGTACAAGTAACAGTGAAGTAAAGGGGCCGCTTTGGAAACCCTTGAGTGCACAGGAAGGATCTGGTTAACTTTAGGGGTTAAGCAATGTCTCCAAAGGTTTTTAAGCAATGTCTCTTTTGTTCAAGTTTCCTCCTCTACTGTTTATCTAGAATTGATCAAACCACAGTGCAAACTCGAGAACAAACCTATCTACGACCAGGTCAAACCTTGCACTTCTTCTAGGAAACCTGTCTGGTTCTTCCAAGCATGGCCTTGCAAGGCATCTGAGAAGGTATCGATCATCCAGACAGTATAACATACTTACAACGTCACTTACCAGCAAGCCTCCCAAGACCACCATTGCCAAGTCCGGCATCCTCTTCAATTTCTTCTAACTCCTCCATATCCAATCCAAGCTGGCCATGAAAGGAAAACAGCATTGGAGGCAGACACAAATAAAGGCCATTTCAGAGATGACAGCTGTTTCCTACAGCTCTGGGTAAGGCATTCAGGCTTATCTGTGCATGCAATCTAGTGTCAGTGCCCTCAGCGCTTGTCTTGCATCAGATGCTGTCTGTGAGGCAAGCTGTACAAGATGGTGCAGTCCCCGTATGGAGAAGACTGTGGGCTCTAAATGTCCGCTACTGACTCTGTGACTTCCTCGCTGTACGACCCTGGGCAAGCTACTACATCTCTGCATGCCTCACTTTTCTCCTTTAAAAAATGTGGAGGATAATACTACCTACCTCACTGAAGATTGTTGGGAATTAAGTGAGATTACACAAACATCGCATTTAGAACTATTCCTGGGCAGATATTGCTTAATAAATGTTAATTATTATTATTTTTAATTTTTTTGCATGTGTGTACTACAGGGTTAAACATCAGAAATAGTCTAGTACAAAGCTAACATTAACTGGACTGAGGGATTTTGAAAATGACCAAAAGCTATGAGGTCAGAACTTCCAGAAGGACTAAAGTTCATCTTTCCACGACCATAGCATATTGACTCAGTGGGGTCAAAAGTTGTTAACTCCAAACCAGTGGGTGAGTCACATAGTTTATGAAACCCAGGACCTCAGTCCAGAAGGATGGGGCTAAAATCCTCTACTTCTCCCTGAGGTGGATACAAGGCTTGGAGGCCAAGAAGCATCTGGGAAATTGGGGATGGTGGGATTGGTTGCCAGCCAACTCCCCACCCCAAGGTGCTGGGGATCTCACAGCAGAGCTCACCAGCACCACTGTGGACTCAACTCATAATAACAGAGTTCTGCAGCCTTGCAGACCCCTCTGGAAATTGCTGGTCAGATAAATTAAATGATTGGCTCCATGTTGACCAGATGCTAATCTATCTCAGGCATGACTAAAGGGTAATCTGTTGTGAAATGACTAGTTCTTACCTGAGAGTCAAGCAACCCATGCAACTAAATTTTTTTTTTTTTTTTTTAGTTGGAGTCTCACTCCATAGCTCATGCTGCAGTGCAGTGGCACATTCACGAACACCCTAGCGTCGACCTGCTGGGCTCAGGCGATCCTTCTGCCTCAGCCTTCCAAGTAGCTACAGGAACTACAGGCACATGCTACCATGCCCGGTAATTTTTTGATTTATTGTAGAGATGAGATCTCACCAAGTTGCCCAGGCTGGTCTCAAACCCGTGGGTTCAGGCAATCCCCTCACCTTGGCCTCCCAAAGTGCTGGGATTACAAGCTTGAGTCACCACGCCCAGCCAACTAAATATTTTTTAAAATGGAAAAACAATCTATGCCCTTGAAAAAATATGCATAAAATGTAACAATGCTTGGAGTCGATGCTCTGGTTTCCATGGGGCCACCTGTTTGGATCCCTACCTCAATACCTAAAGTTGCTTCTCACATAGGTCTTGATAACTAAATCTTCAAGTTAAGATGTGGTTTTACCTCTGCTCACTGCTGAAGGTTTCAAATTTGCTCTCTGTTGACTAGAGCTTACCTGGGTCCTTGGGCAAACCAACTGCTAGTGCTAACACTCAGGATTTTTAAAATTCTAAACATCTAAGTCTAAAGCACGATGTTAGACTTTGAGCAAGTAGACACAGATCATCCCACCTGGTTCTATGCTACTCCAAGGGAGGCATATTAGTTTCAGCCAACATTAGGGAAAGACAAGAAAAAGGGATGTGGAGGGGGCCTGCGAGGGTTCTCCCAAGGGAAACACACTATGTAACCCACTGGAGGACACATGAGGGGACAATCCCATGTGGAGGGAAAGGAACAGTCTGAACGACCTCTCACTGGGAATTGTCTTTGCAAATACATTCCTCCTTTTAACTGCATGGAAAAGGTTAAGGACCTTTTGTTTTTGGTATTGAGCCACCTGAAGTTCAGGAAAGAAGTCATTAAATATATTCATGAAAACAAATCAGTATATTAGGAGTAAGAGCTCAAGATCTCCCTTTAAGGTGGAAATATATTCTACATCTCATAAAGCAACAGAGAAAGAATTTAAAAGCTTATCATTTCACATATTGCCTTGATATATGTGTCACAGTCAAATTTTGATAGTTTCTTAACAAGAGACAGGAGCCCAAGTAAAGCTTGTAATTCTGACAGCGGGAGACTCAAGTACTCTTAAAAGCCTTGTTCAGACACTAATTTCTAAAATGCATCTTGTTGGGGAATGTTGTCAAAGACTTCACGAGTCATAACCAGTTCTCCAACTTCTTTTTCTGGTTGTGTCTCTTAAGCTAGAGATGACCAGCAATGTATATTTCTAATAGTTTGTAATAGCCACATCTCGAGAGGCCATTTTCACCTGTTTTATTTTCTTTTTTGTGCGTGATGTCTCTGAGGTTCCTGAAGTGAACCTGAAACTTAAAGGGAGAGGATGAAAGAAAATCTGGGAACAACATACCTGGTAAATGGCCTCATCACAGGCGTTTTGCAGGCCAAGGTTGATCATGGTGTTCTGTAATGTTCGGCCCATGTAAAATTCCAGAGAGAGGTAATATACCCTCTGAAATTAAAGAAAAAAAAAATGAGAGAGAGAGAGGGAGGGAGGGAGGGAGAGGGAGAGAGAAAGAGAATGCTTCCTCTTTGAGGTTAATCTTACTTGTCAACATAAAAACACAAGGTCATATGTGAGGCCACCAATAAGAAACACATAAGCAGGATCACTTTAACACAGTTCAACTTATTGATGTATGAAGGGCTAAATAAAAGTGTTACTGACAACTGGCTTTGGGAAAACCATTTTATACATGATTTCTGGCAAAGTAGTTCAGTATCTTTTACCCCTGGGGAGAAAAAAAAGCAAACTCATCTAACTAGGTTCAATATTTTTGTTTTTTTCCCCTCCTGCTTATGTTCCTCATGAAAAAAGCATATGTTTTGGACAAACAGAAGCCAGACTGTCACAGCTCACCATTCATTCATAAAATAGTTATAAGACACCTTGTGGGTGTGAGTCAGGTGGGTTGGCTATGACCACCTCAAGTCATCCAAGAAACACCAAGATTAACTCCCACATACTCCATGGCTAGAAAATATTCCTCTTTCACTGATTACTGCAAGTAATTTTACAGTTAATTTTAGAATTAGATTTTTTTTCTATAATATCTATTTATAGGCAAGTTCCTTCTGAATAAGATGACGACCTGAGGTTAAGTGGTGCCTATTCTTGTTGAAATAGGCAATTTCTCTATCAACTTTAGAAATTGTTTGCCTTTGACATGGCAAAAACCAGGTTAATACCTTCAGAGTTGAAAGTAAGAGGTACAAAGGTCAGATCTGCCTAAAGTCCTTTTTATATACAAGCACAGTTTACTACAATAATTAAAAAAAAGGGCCAGTGAGTAACTTTATCATTCCTTTTTACAATATCTAACTCTCCATTTCTTTTCTGCTGGTCACAAAACAAAACAACAAAAATCTATAAATGTACCAATATAGTCAGTCACCTTACACTTTAGGACTTCCCCATTTCCCTAAGAAGGACCACAAAGAAAAGTATTTGACTAATCCAAAAAAAATCTTTAAAATTACTAATATAATTCAGTATAATAAAGGCCTATTAGAACAATTAATAGATTGATTACATATATATTTAAAATGAAATAATATTTGAAATGTCAGCTTAGAAATTTCACTCTTTCTTGTTTTCCTTTTATGACACAATTGAGTTTTGCCCTTACCTGGGTTGGCAACATCCATGTCAGATTGGGGCATCTACCACTGTTTTCCAGAGCTCATCATCTTTATTTTTATCCAAATGGTTTGAATGTCTATAAAGCTGTCATAGCTCACCAATCATTCATAAAATATTGAAGGACACTTTGTGGGTACAGGCCAGGTGGGATAACTGTAACCCTTATTGGAACCCTTACTAGTTTATTAAATTACTTTGCATAATGGGAAAAAGGTACCTTTTTTGGGGAAGACCTAACAGCGGCAGGGCCCCACTCTCACCCATGGCTGGTGCTCTTGTACATGACCACTATTGCCAGAGGAAATAGTATCTTTGTTTTGTTTTTGTTTTTGAGTTGCAGTCTCACTCTGTTGCCGGAATTACAGGCACGCGCTACCACGCCCAGCTAATTTTTTGATTTATTGTGGAGATGAGGTCTCGCCAAGTTGCCCAGGCGGGTCTCGAACCTGCAGGCTCAGGCAATCCACTCACCTCAGCCTCCCAAAGCGCGGGATTACAGGCTGAGCCACCGAGCCCGGCTGGAAATAGTATCTTAAGCCACAAATACTCACTTGCATAATATTAGCATAGTTATTTTTTATTCTTCCCTGTGTGTATTTTCATTGTCTCTATAATGTAATCATGATGTTTTGCCTTTTTCTTTTTAGTGATCTAGAGAAAACTTGTTTATAAATAAAGTATATAACAAACACTTGCAATTGTGAGGTCATGCTCCCAGAAATAATGACTTCATCTGTGTTAAAATTTTCTTTGCCTCCCTTTTAATGATTCCAAATTAGCACATTTAATCATTAAGACATTTAAAAATATTCCTAGCTCTTCCTTTAAAAAATGTGGTTGTTCAAAATAAAGTAAATAAAAGAGCATCTCTTTACATGACAGACTTTATAAGGGTGGGAATGTAAGGTGATTTCCTATTTTCTCAAAAATAATATTTTGAGAGAACCTCACCTTTTATTTGGGAATATGTAAGACCTTGAAAAATAGATCTCTGCCATTTTCTTAGTTAATGGTCTCGAAATATTTTATGCCTAGTGGTAAAATATTTTAACATCTCTAATATACCATGTAAAGTACATGCATACACTACTGTTACTAGTGTTTTATGTGTATATACAAAAAGCAGACATTTTCAAAATGCTTATAAATATAAAAAAGATATAATAATAACATATGTTATATATGTATATAGATGTGTGTGTGTGTATATATATATATATATATATATATATATATATTTTTTTTTTTTTTTTGAGTTGAAGTCTCACTTTCTCGCCCAGGCTGTAGTGTAGTGACATGCTCATGGTCACCCCAGCATCCATCTACTGGGCTCAGGCGATCCCTTCTGCCTCAGCCTTCCAAGTAGCTGGAACCGCAGGTGTGCACCATCATGCCCAGCTCATTTCTTTTTCTTTTTTTTTTTTTTAGTTGGAGTCTCACTCCATCACACAGGCTGGAGTGCAGTGGCACGCTTATGGCCACCCCAGTATCGATCTGCCGGGCTCTAGTGATCCTTCCATCTCAGTCTTCCAAGTAGCTGGAATTACAGGTGTGAGCTACCATGCCCAGCTAATTTACATTTATCGTAGAGATGAGGTCTTGCCAAGTTGCCCGAGCTGGTCTTTAACCTGTGGGCTCAGGCAACCCGCTCACCTCGGCCTCCCAAAGTGCTGGGATTACAGGCTGAGCCACCGAGCCCGGCCACAAATATTTTAGAAATATTTTAAAATTTTATTCCCAGACTTAATCAGAGGACCTGGGTACTTCTGGAAAGAAGTCTGGAGCAGATGGCAACAAAACTGAAACTTACAGGACAGGTACAAGTTGAGAAACATGTGGTGGAAGGATATTGCAAGGGAAGCAGGGTCCGGAAGTGGGCAATGGTTTGGTGGTGGTGGCCGTGGGGGGTAGATACAGGAGGGTAATGCAAGGCAAGACAGCGAAGAACAAATTCACCTGGAGTTCACACGTTCACATGGGCTTCTAAATGCTTGATTAAGGACTGTGGCAGACAATGGGAGTCCACGGTTGCTGAGCGGAGGGTAAGATGTGTTGCTTCAGAAACTTAGTTGGACTACATTGTAGAGACTGACATGGGATTGCACACTCATGTGCCTTCAGGGGATAGGCAGAGAAAATAACAGAGATCACTTAAAACAATGAGGAGGACTGGGCCAAGAATTGGAGTATGCAAGTCCTGCCCAAAGACACTGAAAATTAAACTACAGAAAGATGTCTTGTTGGCTAACAAAATAAGTCTGCTATCCATATTCAGCCTTAGGCTACCAGTTTTACCACTTCTGGAAATCAAAACAACCACTTAGAAGTCTGCTGCAAGCTGGGCTCGGTGATACCGTAATCCCGCGACTTGGGAGGCTGAGGTTAGTGGATTGCCTGAACCCGAGGGTTCGAGACCCACCTGGGCAACTTGGTGAGACCTCATCTCTACAATAAATCAAAAAGTTAGCTGGATGTGGTAGTGAGTGCCTGTAGTTCCAGCTACTTGGAAGGCTGAGGTGGAAGGATCGCCGGAGCCCAGCAGATCGAGGCTGTGGTGGCCCAGAGAGGCTACTGCACTCCAGTCTGGGCAACAGAGTGAGACTCCAACTCAAAAAAAAAAAAAAAAAAAAAAGACGTCTGCTGCAACAGACCAGTACCAGAGCCTCAGCTAGGCAGAAAATGAGAATGAAGGAGACTAGGCTGTTTCAAGGGAACCTGTAGATATCCACAGAATTTGGCAACCGGTTGGATGGGAATACCGGAGGATATCAAAGGTGAAACTAAAGTTTGTATCAAGATGGCAATGGCATTAGAATGAGAAACACAGATGGTGGGCCAGGATTGGGAGAAATAATGATTTGCGTTTTTAACATACTGAGTTTGAGACGCTAGGAGGAGATCTAGGTATGTTCACTAAGCACTTGGAGATGTAGGGATAGTCGGAAAAAGAATTCAGACTGGGGGGTGGGAGGAGACACAACATCAATAACGGTACCTGATCTCAAACCAGGCAAAATGGGAACCAAAGGGAGGCCCAAACTTTACCTGTACAATGAACGCTTGTATACCTAATCTTGAATTGTACCCCACATCTTTAGAATTAAAAAAAAAGAATTCAGATTAGAGATCCATATTTGGGAGTCATCTCACAGTAAGCAGAGAGCAGGGGAGGTGGAGAAGAAGCTTGGTCACACCTACTGGCTCCGCTTTCTGCTCTATGAGGACAGGAATCACCCTGTTTAGGTGAGTGGCTGCCATGAAATAAATACGTGATTTAACATGTGTGTAATGAAACATGTTCACTGTTGTATCCCCAGTGTACCACTGTCAGAATGCTTGGCTTATACCTGCACTCAAGTAGGAAAGGAGAGCCCAAATTAGCCAGAGAACCAGGAAAACATAAAGTACCAGATAAGCCACTGAAGGAGAAACAAAGCCCTAGGGTGCTCTATGATGCTAAATGCTACAGAGATATGTATGTGTGCTTCTAAAAATCCCACTCTCCAGATTAAAATTTTTAAAAAAATAATTTTTAATGCAAGGTGCACTTAGCATCCCCTTTGTGTAGGTAAAAAAACGGTACAGTAAATATATGTATATATAAGGATACACTAAGGATACATTTAGATTTCTAAGGATCCATTTTAGCAGTTGCTACCTTGGGGGTAGAGGCTTAGGTCTCTGGGGTTAGAGAGTTAATTTTCATTTGAAAGCTTTGTTACAGTTGCAATTTTTTTTTAACTAGAAGTTTCTTTCTCTCTCTTAAAAAGTCCTACAGGGGTTTTTGGGCCCTGAAATATGAACCATTTTTTTCTTTACATTTTTACATACTAAAAAAAAATCCTGATAAATGTTTCTATGTATTTCCCATTGCTTCCGGGATTTGTCCTGCTCTCTCACCCCTTCTAATATGTCTCCCCCTGGCGTTTCCAGTTTCTTCCCCCAGTACTTACACCCACCTTCACTCCAGCCCCCAGAGCTGCTGTCACTCACTCTCGTGCTGCACACAATCCCTCTCCCTGCCATGTCCTCCCCAGTCCTTCCCACCAGCCTCTCGCCATCTCCCCAGATTGGTCAGGCAGAGCTAGTGTCCCTCTGTGGGCCCCAACCCACCCTAAGGTCCCTCCAGTCCCCACGCAGTGGATGGAGGTGGTCCCAGAGCAGACCTCCTCAGCATTTCTGGGGGTAGGTCTCGGTGGGTAGGGGGTCTTTGGAGGGATCCGTCTCTAGGGGATAGGAGTCCAGGGCATCCACTGGCCCTCTGCCTTCATCCCGCAGCAATCGAGTCCACGGAGCTCCGCACCCCACTCCTGAGCACTGGGCAGGCAGAGCTCTGAGCTTGGGGCAGGACCCCTAGCCCTCCCCTGGGCCACGCTCAGCCAGTCCCCAAGAGAAGCCTGAGACTTGTTACCATTTGACGAACCCTGTGCTTGTCACCCCTCCCTAAACACTAAGCTCCGCCAAGGTGGGACTTTTGTCGGTTTTGTTCAGGTCTGAAAGTCCGGGGCAAGAACGGTACTCAGCAAGCAGGACGAGAGACGCCCATTACCTCGTAATTAAACAAACCCTGCGAGTATCGCTCCAAGAAAGTTTGAGAAATGGACGGGCGGGGGAGGCCTAGGCTTTCGCTCACCACACAGGAGCGGACGGCACAGGGGCGGGAAGGGGGTGGTTGGTGGGTGGCACCTCCGAGACGCGCGTGGGGCGTCGGTGGGGTGGCCGAACCTGGCCCCGGGCTGCCCGCCCACAGCCCAGACGTGGAGCCAGGCCCGAGCGCAAAGGGGTCGCTCCGGGGGACGCCCCTCGGTGCCGTGAGGCCGGTACCTTGGGGCACTTCTCATAGTAGTGCTGCTGCGTGCGGATCCAGCGGCCCACCAGGTGGTCGCGCACCGTGTGCGCCAGCGCGAAGAAGTAGTCTCGGGGGGTGGCCACGTTGCGGTCCTTGACCAGCGTGAAGTGCAGGTGCCGGTTGAAGCCCTTCTTCAGCTCGGCCACGTTCTCCACGCCCACGATGCCGCGGATGCTGATCTGCCGCCGCTTCTCCTGGTCGGTCAGGGGCTTCGCCATGGCTGGGGCGGCTGAACGAGGCGGGGGCGGCCCCGCCGCGCCCGCGCGCCGCTCTTAAGGCGCAGGGACGTTTGGGGTCCGCCCCTCCTCCCGCGGCCCCGCCCCCAGCCCCGCCCCGTGGCGGCCGCGGAGGGTGGGGCCGGGACCCCCGCCCTGAGCCTCCGAGTCGTGGGGGCAGCTGGCCGGGGATCCCGGCTGAGCTCTCTCGGCCGTCTGCGGGGGCGCCATCGGCAGGTCATGTCGCCACTCGCAGGCTCTTGTCCCTCCTGCCCTTCCGGGGTCTGGAGACACGGGGCGGGGGTGGGGTGGGGGAGGATTGTCTGTGTTTGGAAGCGTGTTGCTGGCCAGCTGGAGTTCTCCAGATGTGTATTTGCCACGTCACTGTGGCTGTTATTACTTGTCACCTAGAATGGTTCCCCCAGAAGCGTCGCGGGGAACGTCGCTCCCTCCCACCTCCCCGCCAGTCCTTGGCATCGCCCCAGCCTGGATCCCTGCGGCGCCTCCGTCATTTGCATGGATTTTTCTAGGACTCAGGGATGGGGTTTCTGGAAGCATCCTGCGCTCCTCTGCAGAGGAAGGTTAGTGAGAGTCCCAGAGGCGGAAAGTCGAGGCTGCGGCTGGGTATGGGGCTTCTGCCTTAGACCCTTTCTCTGAAGGACGTCCTAACCCAAGAGTGTGAAAAGAAGGGTTTGTGTGTGTGGAAAATGAAGGCGTCCCTCATGGGGCCAGTTGCCTTGTTTACAAAAAACAATAACAAAAGCAAAACCCAGACCAGTCCGTGTTGATCTGCAGTACAGGTTGGCTTTTGCCCCGTGTACCTCCAGTGTTGATGGAGTGTGTGTGTGTCTGCGTTTTAAACCTTGGCAAAGCAGAACGCATGGCATTTTAGGATGTCAGAGGTGTTTACTTCTTCATTACGTCACTTTAATCTGTTATTTTAGAAACACTCCATAGCCAGAGTTGTTTTCTAGAAAAATCTTCATGCAACTGATATTACTGTACTTGAATAACAAACCAAAACTGATTATTTTGAGTTAATGAATTGGTGGGGCCAGAGTTATTTGATCAGACTAAATGCAGCCCTCATTATAAAAATGAAACTTCAAATCTCAGAGGTCTGGCAAAATTTCCAGAACCCCTGTCCTCCCAGACTCTGGGGTTTGGAATCCAGCCATGAGGCAGAGCCGAGACTGAGCTGGGCCTTATGCGACGCCTGCCACACTGATGACCCGCCTAGGAAAGTATCTGTGGGGGAAATGAGGAGGAGGGCTTGGATCTGGAGGAGGCCAGGAGTAACCTGAATTAAGAGAGTGGAGACCCATCAAAGGAATTGACCTTAAGGCCAAGCAAGGCCTGTATGGTGAAGCTAAAGGGAAGGTGGCAAGAGAAGGTCCTTGTGTTCTGAAAAATCAGCTTTGAGTACCCCAGGTATTCAAATGACCCAGTGATGGGTCACTTATACATAGGCGTGAAATAATTCACTCAACTTTAATAGCTGGATGAAAAATAGGGTAGGACTATGGGATGAGGGAAGGCAGATTCTTAGTAGATCTTCCTCCCAAAAAGCTCTCTGGGCAGCAGAGGCATTATAACATCTGTGCACATTGGTGGGGGGTGAGGAATTAGGGGGTGCATAAGGTTCGACACCTGCCCAGGCAACTTGGCAAGACCTTGTTTCTGCAATTAAAAAAAAAAAAGTTAGCTAGGCCTGGTAGCACGCACCTGTAGTTCCAGCTACTTGGAGGGCTGAGGTGGAAGGATCGCCGGAGCCCAACAGATCGACTGCACCCCAGCCTGGGCGACAGAGTGACTCCAACTCAAAGAAAAAGAAAAAAACAAAAACAAAAAAACAGATACCAAAAGGAAATATGCTCTGTTTCTTAGTTTCACTGAAGACAGTTTCAAGTAGGTGGCTCCTAGCTCCCCTGCCTACTCTGCTGTACTGGATTCTTGTTGGAAACCTGGTTTAATGGTAAACAAATAAATATGCTCTTTTCTTGATTCAGTATCCAGTCAGTGAGCCTGCCCCCATGAACTGTGCATCTTTCAAAGGGGGGAAATCTGTGAACTATAAAATGTCCAAACTACAGAATAGGAGAGGGCACCATGTGAAAAAGAACACGAGGGTACTGGATGATTTAGGGGAGCTCCACAGACCCAGTCTTACTTAAATGACAAGAAATCCCATGGCCAGATTGTGGCCAGATTCTCTTTTAGTCTTTCCAGGAAGTCTTGGTGTTCGTCCTTTTTTTAGCATTTGTTCCTCTGTAGGCTTTACAAAATTGCAGGCCCAGACTCTAAACCTTGAAGTTTCAGTATCTAACTAGACATTTAATACCATTGTCTTTCATATAGGGTAAATGATTCTTTTCCAGTTAATGTTCTGATATAAGCCTTTGTTTTTAAAATTTTAAGTTAAAGTGAATTTAAAGAAAAACAAGCCGGGCTCGGTGGCTCAGCCTGTAATCCCGCACCTTGGGAGGCTGAGGTGAGTGGATTGCCTGAGCCCACGGGTTCGAGACCCGCCTGGGCAACTTGGCGAGACCTCATCTCTACAATAAATCAAAAAATTATCCGGGCGTGGTAGCGCGCTCCTGTAGTTCCGGCTGCTGGGAAGGCTGAGGCGGAAGGATCGCCGGAGCCCAGCAGGTCGAGGCTGCGGTGGCCGGGAGCGGCCACTGCACTCCAGTCTGGGCGACAGAGTGAGACTCCAACTCAAAAAATAAATAAATAAATAAATAAAACTTATTTCTCCGCTGGGCTCAGTGACTCAGCCTGTAATCCCGCGCCTTGGGAGGCTGAGGTGAGTGGATTGCCTGAGCCCGCAGGTTGGAGACCCGCCTGGGCAGGCGAAACATCTCTACAACAAATCAAAAAATCAGCCGGGCGTGGTAGCGCGCGCCTGTTGTTCCGGCTTCTGGGAAGGCTGAGGCGGAAGAATCGCCGGAGCCCAGCAGGTCGAGGCTGCGGTGGCCAGGAGCGGCCACTGCGCTCCAGTCTGGGTGACAGAGTGAGACTCCAACTCAAAAAAAAAAAAAAAAGAAAGAAAGAAAAACAATACAGTTTGGGAGGTACATGGTATGGCAAAAGAGTGTGATATGGGTATAAGTAAAGTCTGGGAAACACGGAGGTGTTCATGGTCTCCCAGGTTCCTTCCCAATCTACCATCTGTTCATTCTGTACTTGTTTAGGACACTGAGGACTTGAGAGGTGTTCAAGAAAATTAACATCTTTAAAAACGACTGGGCACGGTGGCTCATACCCTTAATCCCACCACATTGGGAGGACAAGACAAGAAGATTGCTTGAGCCCAGGAGTTTGAGACCAACCTGGGCAACATTGGGGAGACCTTGTCTCTTCAACAAATAAAAAAAAATATTAGCCAGGTGTGATGACACACACCTGTAGTCCCAGCTACTTGGGAGGTTGAGGCAGGAGGATCACTTGAGCCCAAGATTCAAGACTGCAGTGAGCTGTGCTTGTGCCATTGCACTCCAGCCTAGGTGAAAGAGTGAGACTCTGACTCAAAAAACAAACAAACAAACAAAAAACTTAAAAAACCCTTTCTTTAGCTTCTCCCTAACTAGACACGCCAAAAACCACAGGCCCCTGCAGAAGATTCAGATCTAAGTTGTTCACCTGTTTACACCAGCCTTACCCACGATGACCTGGTTTATTCCTATTTCTCATCTCTTGCTTCTCCGTGGCTGCTGTGATGAAATCACATCTGTGAATAGCTGAACAGACTACTGGGCCTCACAGGACAAGTACAAGTTGCCCACTGTTGGAAAACAAAACAAAATGAAACATAGTAAAGTGTTCAGAGAAGTAGATGATAAAACAGGATTAAACGTGCAAGGATTTTATTGGGGGCAAATGCTTGTGGGACAGAAAAATAAGGAAGGAGCCAGGTTAGCCTGGGAGAGTGTCAGACTGTGATGCAAGTCTGGTGCAGAGTGAGGGAGAGAGGGAGGGAGGGGGAGGGCATATTTCAGACTGCCCTGTTGTTTTAGGATGATCCAGCAATCCCACTGGGGGCTTCTGTAGCCTGTCAGCTGTCAGGAGTCTCTGGTGCTCTGCTCAGTCCCTGGTGGGGGCACCCTAGGGAGGCATGGCCTCGGCAGGGCTATCTGGAGGCCCAGGTCAGTTATACTCTTTGCAGTTGAGAATCTCTGAGGCCCATTCTGGTGACCATCACAGAATGATATGAGCTACACACACACAGACACACACACACACACACACACACACACACACACACACACACACACATGGGTTAATTTCCACTATGTTTCAAAGTAGGGTGTGTTGTGGTGGCATGCCACTTTCAGGTTCATCAAAACGGGCAACTGGCATGTCCCAAGGGCTCTGGCAAGGCTCCAAATGTGCACCACCCCATCTAATCTTCTCGCCAGCTCTGTGAGGTGAGTTCTGTTTTTCTTCTCATTTTCATGGATGAGGAAACCGAGGCATAGAGAAGTTAAGTGGTTTGCTCAAGGTCACTTCACTAGTAAGCAGTGGGAGAGGTTTTCTTATCCTTGAATAATGTTTCCCCTCCCCGGATCTGTGAAGTGAAACTGATTTCTGATGGCCTCTCAGTTAACCTACTTACCCTCTACACTCGGTTTGTTTTGTGCTGGTCGTTGGCCTTTTGACCTGCTTCAAATCAGTCCTGCCATCCGGGGAAGTGCCAAAGGTCTGCAGTGGCCCCAGAAGTGGTTTATTTTCACTCTGGAGAAGGGTGGTGTGAAAGATGAACTGAGATTGATGTTCAGTGAGTGAATTTAAGTACGTTGCACTCAGTATACTTGATGAATGAATCTGTCAAGTGAAGTTGCTACCCAGTCTCTGCTGTTTTTTTTTTTTGAGTTGGTTGGAGTCTCAGTCACCCAGACTGGAGTGCAGTGGCCACTCCCAGCTACCACAGCCTCTACCTGCTGGGCTCCGGCGATCCTTCCGCCTCAGCCTTCCAAGTAAGCTGGAACTACAGGTGTGCGCTACCACGCCCAGCTAAATTTTCTGATTTATTGTCGAGATGAGGTCTCTCCAAGTTGCCCAGGCGGGTCTTGAACCTGCGGGCTCAGGCAATCCACTCACCTCGGCCTCCCAAAGCATGGGATTACAGGCTGAGCCACCGAGCCCGGCCTGTCTCTGCTGTTTTAAATATTTAGGAAGATGACTGAGAACCCAGATTTATCCTACTTTTGAATGCCTTTTGTATCTGCAGACAGTGTGGCTGACTGCATTGCCATCTCTATACTTGGCCGTGACTGTGCCCATTCGTTTGTTACCTGAGTCTATTTGGCTTATTGTAAAGCAAGCAGATGTTCCTGGCACTTTCAGGTCTGTGATATTTGATTTGCTCATTAGTACAGTAGTTGGGTTTGTTAGGTGTGGCCCAGTGGAGGTTCCTGAAAAGGTGTGAGCCACTGAGCCGGGCTGAATTCCTGGTTAACATTTAGGAGACACACTAAGAATGAGGACCAAAGGTCCAAGGAGTGTAAGGCAGTCATGAGAATGTGTGGGGAGGGTAGTGATGTAACTGGTCTTGGAGCCAGGAGCCTGGAGCCTGCTGCCTTGAGGAAGTAGCAGAAACCTCAGGTAGCCTGAGTATCTGAGACAAGCCCAGACTTTGCTTTTGCTTCATGAAACCAGCCAAGGGAAGTAGCAGGCACTAGGAAGGAAGTGGCTGCTTGGCAAGTCTAGCAGTCAGGGCTTGGATAAGTTCACAAAGGCTCTCCATCACCAGGGAGGTGCTAGGCAGCCATTAGCCAAAGACTGGGTGCTGAAGACAGATTCAGAAAGGGAGAGGTATCAAGGCTAGAGGCTTCCCACCTTCACCCCTGCCACTGGTGCCCTCACACCAGGCTACCCCTGGGAATGGGTCCCCAATGGAGTTGACTGATTGAGGTCAAATTTCTCCTTAGAGGAATGAGTGCTTACGTTAGAAATTAACTGATACAGCCAGGCGTGGTGGCTCACTTTAGGAGGCAGAGGTGAGAGGACTACCTGAATCTAGGGGTTCGAAACCAGCTTGGGCAATGTGGCAAGACCTTGTTTCTACAATTAAAAAGAAATAACTAGGCGTGTTGGTGCACACCTGTAGTTCCAGCCACTTGGAAGGATGAGGCAGAAGGATCACCTGAGTCCAACAGGTCAAGGCTGCAGTGAGCTTGATGGTGACACTGCACTCCAGCCTGGGCAACAGAGTGAGATGCTGACAAAAAAAAAAAAAAAAAAAGATACAAAAAATATAAAGTTGCATTTCTTGCACATCTGAGTTTATGTACTGTTTGTATTAACTCTACCCTCTGGTAAAACGAGACACATTTTAGAAAAATCTTTCAACTTTGTATAGCATGAATGAGGAGGGTGATTCTGGAAAATTTTGCAAAGAGATATGAACACATCCTGACCAAGGAAAGGAAGTGAAACATGTGCTAAACACAGTGTTTCAGCAGATACTTGTGATGCAACATGCCCAAAGGACAACCTCTTTGTCACCTTGTCTCGGGTCCTTGGTCATGCAAACCCCTGACTGAGCTCACATTTGACTCATCGTCAGCACACAATTAATTAATTGTAGCCATTAACCATATAAAACATATAGGCTCCAATAAAAATATTTTTGGGTTTTAGAATTTTGTTCCCTTAAGGGGTAAGCCTAAGAAATCACAAGCCCCACGTTCTCCAACGCCAAGTGCTTTAAGTTCTAGGAGCGGCTTATCTATCTTTAAGCTCTAACTAGTAAGTGGCTGCCATCCTGAAGGGTAAAACATGTTAGCTGAAAACATACAGAAGTGCAGAGAGAAAATAACTTTGCTTTCACTCAATTACTTGAGAGGATGGAGACAAGGAGTTTTTTCTTTTAACTTAGTCTGCCTTGTATCTTCACATGAATATGGTGCCTTGATCTAATTGAAAGGTTCTTGGTAAGGCAGAGACTCTGGAAACTGATCTTATATGCAAATGAGGACTGTTCTTTTTGCATAGTTTTGCATAACTACCTCTGTTTTTCAAATTTAATGTTTCTAATTTATTGATTTATTAGGAAAATACTTGTTAATAACCCACTATGAGTCCAGCATTGTGCTGGGCACTTATTTTTTAACTTTATTTATTTATTTATGAGTTGGAGTCTCCCTCTGTTGCCCAGGCTGGAGTGCAGTGGCACGCTCACAGCCACCGCAGCCTCAACCTACTGGGTTCAGGCGATCCTTCCACCTCAGCCTTCCAGGTGACTAGAACTACAGACGTGCACCATGCCTGGCTAATTTTTAGATGTATTGTAGAGACGAGGTCTTGCCAAGTTGCTCAGGCTTGTCTCCAATCCCTAAGTTCAGGCAATCCTCTTGCCTCCTCCTCCCAAAGTGCTGGGATGACCATGTGAGTCACTGTGCCTGATCTGTGCTGGGCACTTATAAGTTCATTTACTTGCTGTGGGAATGGCCATTTTACAACCTGAACCAGGTTTACAACCATGACTATAGAATTCCCACAGGGTCACGTTCAGGTGAAAGAAGAATCCGAAGTGTTCACCAACTTGGAACATCAGCAATGTAATCACTGAACGACCACTCACTGGATACAGGGTCCTGTACTCACGGCTACTGGCACAAAAAGTACAAACCAGAGTCTCTGCCTTACCAAGAATCTTTAAATTAGGTCAAGACACCATATTCATGGGAAGGTACAAGGCAGATGATGTTAAAAGAAAAAACAAATAGTCCCGACCCTAAGTGTTATCTGAGGCCACAGAGAAAACAGCATCTTGTAGTTTTCCAGATGTCAAAAGATAACAGCTGTTTCTTTCTTCCTGAAAGTTCTATTTCATTTTCTACCCTCTTGAATGCTAGTACCTCACTCATTGGATCAGAATACTTTTCCAGTTTAAGATGGAAGTATGACGTTTCACCCTTTCAGAATTTTCATGAATTTTCAGAATTTTCATGAAATTTTGAGGAAGATTATGCGTGAACTGCAGAGACAGGCTGATACCAGCAGGGGGAGGGATTTGTCATTTGAACTCACATCACAGGACAGCAACTGCAGGATGTTACTGCAATTTTGATCACTGCTTTATTTCTCTTCCTTTGTTCCTAATATTTATGCACCACACACTCTGGGAAAAAAAAAAGATCCATAATCTGAAGAAGATAAATAAAAATGATGATTTTAATAACTCTAGCCAGAGCATAAAGAGATGGCGCTTTCTCCCTTTCAAAATCGTAGATGTAAATAGATTGAAATCTAAAGAAATAATTTATTCTGACATAGAGCAGTAAAGAAATAAAAAAACATGAACATGTGGAATGTCAGTGTTCTTAAGTCAGATTCAGAAAACACTCAAAGTATGATGTGCTCGTGGCTTGGGCCTCCCAGTCAGCCATACAAGTTTACAGGATTAGCGTAATGGGGTGGAGGGCATGTCTAAAGGGTCTGGCACAGGGTTTCAGACCTGTCTGGGCACATCTGGGAACTGGTGAGCAAGGCCTGAGTACCTAGGCTTCCCACCTAGAGGAGGTGGAGCCACCTGGGAAAACTGTCAGGTCTCACCGGTTGCTGGGATTTAGACCTACATGGGCATGTCTAGCAAGCTGAGGGTGGCTCTTGAGGGTCAAGGAACTTTCTGGGTGAGAACTCACCCTAAGGGCGGAAGGAGCCTGGTGAGTCTCTTGGCCCAGGAAGACACATTAGTTGTCAGAGGGGAGTAGTACATCTGATTATGGCATTGTAGTAGTTTCTGGATTCTGCTCCCTGGTCTAGCTACCTAGAAGTGTGTGGGTACCCTGGGGACACAGAGGGCTGTCAGCAAACACTGACAGGTTTTTCTCACTAAGCTTTATAAAAAATACTCAGACCCCAGAAACATTTTTTTACCTTCCAACGGGAAGAGGTGAATCATTTTCTTGTCTCCACTTCTGCACAGCTTAGAGGACGAACTGGATGGACTGTGGTGCCCTGGGGGTCAGAGCAAGGCATTGCCAGCAGGATTGAGAACACATGGGGACACCTTCTGGAGACTTCCAGAAAATACAGAAGGTGCCAAAAAAAGTATGCACATTTTGAGAGAGGGAAAAAACTGTAATACTCAACATATACAAATAACAAGAGATGAACACAAGTCACGTTTGACTTCTGCAATGACAAGAGGTGCTCAAAGTGGTTGCCATCAATGTCCAGACACTTCTGATTGTGGTGAACTAAAAGTCATACATAGATAACATCTCTTAAAATGTGTATACATTTTTTGGCACTCCTGGTACAGGACATGGTATGTCAGGGTTAGAGATTTTGTAAGGCAAGTGGGAGCAAGGCCCAGTGACATTTGTGTTGGAGTATTTAACTGAACGACCTCTGATTCAAAGGCTCACGGGAACTAAATAAATATTCATGACATATATATGTACATATATGTATATATAGTGCCTATGTATACACCTACATATGTGTTTTATATATATATAATATGTGCCAGATTGTCAAACATTTGTTAAAATAACTTTAATAAATATCTTTCTTTTGATGTATAAGTGCCTTGTAAACTCCTCTTTTTGGGGGGTATTATTATTATTATTTTTTAATGTAGTTATGAGCTCCTTAGCAACTGAGGAAAACAGAGAAACATTATTCTTAATATTTAGTAGAGCTTGGGGGTTTGGTAAGTGTTGGGTGTATATATAGACCCTAGAAAATTAGCATAATTAACAAATAATGTCAATGAGAGCCGATTTTACAACAAAGGTATAGATGTATTCTTCATGTGAGTGTACTTTATAGTTGTGGTCTGGTGAAATCCAAAGACCAGAAAAATAAGACTATGGTGTGGACTAGAGTGATGTGGCCAGAGGTAAAGCGTTCTGGAGATGGGTGTCTACAGAGAAAAGCTTACGTAGGTGGTGAGGTGGAAAGCTGAGAAAATTGGGAAATTCTCACTTCACATGACCCTACATTTGGGGTATTATTTTTACAGCAGTAAAACATACCTACAGGCAGTGTATAGATCTTAAATGTGTGTTGCAATGAATTTTTATGAAAGATGTTATATTATGAAATAAATCATGTTCTGTAGTTGGACTGAGCCACAGAACATTATGAGCAGCTCAGAAGCCCATCCTGTGTCCCCCTCCTGTCACTCTCTCTTCCAAAGGTAATTGTTTTTATTTTTTTGAGTTGGAGTCTCACTCTGTCGCCCAGACTGGAGTGCAGTGGCACACTCCCAGCCACCACAGCCTCGACCCGCTGGGCTCCGGTGATCCTTCCTCCTCAGCCTTCCAAGTAGCCAGAACTACAGGCGCAGGCTACCACGCCTGGCTAATTTTTGATTTATTGTAGAGATGAGGTCTTGCCAAGTTGCTGGGGCAGGTCTTGAGCCCGCAGGCTCAGGCAATCCACTCGCCTCGCCCTCCCAAAATGCTGGGATTACAGGCTGAGCCACTGAGCCCGGCCAAAGGTAATTGTTACCCTGATTTCAAGTACTGTAGATTACTTTTGCCTGGTTTAAACTTTGTATAAATAGAATTTTGCAGCATATCTCTATTTGCCTGACTTCATTTACTCAACATTATGTCTGTTTAGTTCCATTCATATTCTTGCCTAATTTCTCGTGTTTTCATCATTGTGTAGTGTTCCAGTATGTGAATGTAATACAATTTTATTTATCCACTTTGCTGCTGACAGACATTCGAGTTGTAGCTATTGTTTGGTTATTATGAACAAAGCTGCCGTAAATGTTTTTGTACCTTTGTTTTTTGAGCTGGAGTCTCATGCTGTCACCCAGGCCAGAGTGCAGTAGTATAATCACGATGATTATAGCTCATGGCAGCCTTGTCTTCTGGGTTCAGGCGATCCTTCCACCTCAGCTGGGACTACAGGCATGCTCCACTATGCCCGGTTAATTTTTTGATTTTTTTTTTTTTAGAGATGAGATTTCACTGTGTTGCCAAGGCTGGTCTTGAACTCCTGGACTCAAGCAATTCACCTGCCTCGGCCTCCCAAAGTGGGGTTACAGGTGGGAGCCACCACACTTGACCATTTTGGTACATGTTTTAATTACACGCATACCCTCATTTCTGTTGGGAGTGTAATTGCTAGATCTGATATATAAGTTTTAATGAGATTTAAAATTTAGTTCGGGTACAGAGGTACACTTGTTTTGAAGCAAACGTATTGACACAACGAAGAAAGTGAATTTGACTAGAATTCTAGAAAGAAAGTGTTGGCGTTATTTAGAATAGGTGGGTGTTGGAATTTTGGTATTTATCAATGTTGAATCCTCATTAGTTATCATATGTTATAATAAGTAGTAACAATGTAAACAATTGCATTGCTCATGCCAAATTAAAAAACTTGCAGGATAGTATTCTATTGCTACTCAGAATATTTTTAGAATGCCTCATCCTGCAAGCTATTAACATTAACCCCAGGAAGATATGCTTAGGAAAGCAATTTGTAATTTAAAAAATTCTGTCTATCAGTGCAGATGGTTAAAAACTGATAGCAGTGCTCACAGTTTGTAGCATTTACCACTAGATGCTGGGAAATATCATTGAATCTTTTAGCTTTTTATTTTTAGCTAAGTTGGATAATCAGTTTTAAGCATTGGCCAATGAGTTCTGTGAATTTAATGTATGAAACTGAACGAAAGGAAACAGCGCTAAGTTCAACTCCCAAGTAATAAATGCTCTGTGATGTGGGCCCCACCCAGAACACCTGTAGCCCAAAATATCCCTGATGTCAAAGTTATCTGGGATCTTGGCTCAACCATGCAGATTCTTCATCTAATCTACAGGAGTCTCACTTAGAAGATTTGTTGGACACTAATATACATATATATATATATATATATATATATATATATATATATATATTTTCTGAGTTGGAGTCTCACTCCATGGCCCAGAATGGAGTGCAGTGGCACGCTCCCGGCCACCGCAGCCTCGACCTGCTGGGCTCCGGCGATCCTTCTGCCTCAGCCTTCCAAGTAGCTGAAATTCCAGGCATGTGCTACCACGCCTGGCTAATTTTTTGATTTATTGTAGAGATGAGGTCCCACCAAGTTGCCCAGGCTGGTCTCGAACCAGCAGCCTCAGGCAATCCACTCGCCTTGGCCTCCCAAAGTGCTGGGATTAAAAGTTGAGCCATGGAACCCAGTCAAATTTTTTGATTTTTTTTTTTTTTTGAGTTGGAGTCTCACTCTGTTGCCCACTCCTGGCCACCGCAGCCTCGACCTGCTGGGCTCCGACGATCCTTCCACCTCAGCCTTCCAAGTAGCTGGAACTACAGGCGCGCGCTACCACACCCGGCTAATTTTTTGATTGCTTGTAGAGATGAGGTCTCGCCAAGTTGCCCAGGCGGGTCTCGAACCCGTGGGCTCAGGCTATCCACTCACCTTGGCCTCCCAAAGCGCGGGATTACAGGCTGAGCCACTGAGCCCGGCCAATTTTTTGATTTTTATTGTAGAGATGAGGTATCGCCAAGCTACCCAGGCTGTTCTCGAACTCGTGGGCTCAGGCAATCCCCTCACCTCGGCCCCCCAAAGTGCTGGGATTACAGGCTTGAGCCACCGGGTCTGGCCTATGCTTTTTGATTATAAAAATAACATGCATTTATTCTAGGAAATTTGGAAAGCATATAAAAACATAAAAAGTTATCACATATAAGAGCATCATTTGTTAATAATTTGGAGCATTTTTTCCATTTTTAAATTACTTTTTATTTTTAAACATAGCTCATTTATTCAACACATGTTTTTGGGAACTTCTTATGTACTGATGGCAAAACTGAATAGAACCAGAAATTCTGTAATCCCTTAGAGGGTCTGCAAGCCTGCAGCTTATACAACAGAATCCAGACAGTTGCAAGGCCAGTGGTGGTGGTTTGGGGCGGGGGCCAGAGGGAGATCTTTGCTTGATTGAAGAAAAAAAGTGAACTTAGAAGCCCCATGACAGCTGTCCTTAGAAAGGCGTGCCTGCAAGGTTGACCCTTGTCAGCACTTGGGAACTTTGCTTCCAGGAGTCTCCCCACTATTCCCTAATTGAGAAGGAGGTTTACTGTGCCCAGACAGTTTGTACAGGTTTATGCTGACACCTGCTTTCCTTCTAGGAGTCTGGAATTTTGGTATGTGCTAGAGAGAGGGTTCTTATATGACCAGCCTCCAATAACAACCTTAGACTCTGGCCAGGCATGGTGACTCATGTCTGTAATCACACTTTGGGTGGATCACTGGGGCCCAGGTGTTCGAGATCAGCCTGGACAATACAGCAAGACCTCCCCTCTACAAAAAAATAAAAAGATTAGCTAGTTATGGTGGTGCATGCTTGTAGTCCTAGCTACTTGGGAGGCTGAGGTGGAAGGATCACCTGAGCACAGGAGGGCTAGGCTGCGGTGAGCCATGACTGTGCCACTGCACTCCAGCCTGGGTGACAGAGTGAGACTCTGACTCAAAAACAAAACAAAACACCTTAGTCTCTAAATCGAATGAGCTTCTCTGTTGGAGGAGGACTCTGGAAGCTTGTGCCTGGTTAGCTTCAGACTTTGCCCATGTGCCATTTTCCTTTGCTGATTTTGTTGTGTATTCTTTCACTGTGAGAAACAATAACTGTGAATATACTTACTTCTGAGTCTTGGAAATCAACTTCTAGCAAATCACCAGACATGAAGGTGGGTTTGGGGACCCTTGACACAATGGCTCACTAGGAAACTAAGACTTAGTTTAACTCATTACCTTCATTTTCACAGCAGCCCTTAGGATAAAGCCAGAAATACAACTCTTTGAGTGGGAATCTTCAAATGTAAGGCTTTAAGATGGGGGGTTTGGCAGTATGGCAATTTCTCAAAGAATTAAAAGTAGACCAACCATCCAGCAGTCCCACTTCTGAGTATGTACCCAAAGGAAAAAAAAATCATTGTACAAAAAAGACGCATGTTTATCACAGCACAATTCTCAATTGCAAAGATGTGGAATCAGCTTTAGTGTCCCTCAACTGATGAATGGATAAACTGTGGTATAGATATATAAACCATGGAATACTACTCAGCCATAAAAAGAGTGAAATGATGTCTTTTGCAGCAACTTGGATGAAATCGGAGGCCGTTATCCTAAGTGGAGTAACTAGGGAACAGAAAACCAAATACCTCATGTTCTCACCTATAAGTGGGGGCTAAGCTATAGGTCCACAGAGGTTAGTATAATGGACATTGGAGATCCAAAGTTTTGAGATCCTTGACTGCAGTCTCTGGGGTTGCCAGGAAAAAAAAAAGGGGAGTCCCTTAAAATGAAACCAACCAACCAACCAACCATCAGCTCCTATCCCCCAAAGCTATCTGCACAAAGATGAAACCCTCTAGTTACTACAGAAAACAATTTAGCTCCACCTTCTTCTGTCAATCATTCCTGCTGGGCTGGGCTGGAGTTTTCCTTTTGCATAATCAGAGGTTCCACTAAAGCATTTTAACAAAAAAAAAGGGGCAAAAAGAAGAAAACAGCAGTTTTCTTTGAAAGCAGTTTTCTACAGTGTCCTCAATGCAACGATGGCTAGAGTTCTAAAATTCACTGTCTTTCTAGCCATCCCACTCCCAACTCTCTTCCTTTCGTTCTGCTACAATGGGAAGGAGAACTTTTGTCCTCAGGAATTTGAGCAAAATACCCTGAGCACGCTGGGCCTCTGAAGAGCTTGCATTTCAGCCCTCAGATGCCTGCAACACCTCCCTGGCAGAGGGTCCCTGCTGCCTCGGGCTGGCATGTCATTGAGAGGGATAATCCTCACTGGATATGGAAAGAGCTGCCACAGAGGTCTTACAGAGCTGCCCAGCTGTGGTTTTGTGCAGGCCCTGCATTTCTGAGCTGGCTGCTGATACAGGTGACCCCAGCTTCCTCTTTGCTCTGTCCCAGAGAGTGGAGCCTGTTTATTTCAATACGTTCCCTTTGCATCTTGGTCACAGTTATGTTTCACAGTCCAGCTACTCTTCATGCCGACATTGGTCTACATTCTTTTTAGGCATTTGTGGGGACAAGAGTGACTTTATTTCATTTTATTTTATTTACTTATTTATTGTTTTTATTTTAAAAATGTGGGGTACAATTCAGGGTTAGGTATATCAATGGTCATTGTACAGGTAAAGTTTGGGCCTCACTTTGGTCCCCACTTCACCTGGTTTGATATCAGGTACCCTTACTGATGAAGTGTGCGCTCCACTCCCCGTGGATTCCCACTACTGCCAATCCCTTTTTATAGTATTATGATACTTGTTCAGGATCTGCTTATGAGAACATGTGGAACTCAGTTCTTTGTTTCTGTGCTAGATCACTGAGTATTACAGACTCTAAATTCTTCCAAGTTGCTGCAAAGTTCATAATTTTGTCTTATTTATGGCTGTGTAATACTCCATTGTGTATATGTACCAGATTTTAAAAAAATCCAATTTGTCTTCGATAGGCAGCATGGTTGGTTCCATGTTTTTGCTATTGTGAATAGTGCTGCAATAAGCATGTGTGTGCAGGTATCTTTTTTGTAGAATGATTTGAGTTCCTCCAGATATATTCCCAGAAGGGGTATTGCTGGGTCGTATCGAAGGTTAGTTTTTAGAACTTTTAGGAATTGCCACACTGTTTTCCACAGAGCCTGTACTGGTTTATACTCCCACCAACAGTGTAGAATTTTTCCCTTTTCGCTGCATCCTCTCCAGCATATGTTGTTTTTTGAGTTATTGATGATGGCCATTCTGACTGGAGTTAGGTGGTATCTCAATGTGGCTTTAATCTGCATTTCTCTGATGACTAGTGAGGCTGAGCATTTTTTTCATGTATCTATTAGCTGCTCATATGTCTTCTTTTGAGAAGTGTCTATTCATATCCATTGCCCACTTTGTAATGGGGCTGTTTGTTTTTTTCTTTTCAGCACGATTGAGTTCCTTGTAGGTCCTAGATGTTAGGCTTTTGTCAGATATACAGTTGGCAAATATTTTTTCCCAGTCTTGCTTCTCATATTTTGTGGCTAGGATATCCTTGATTATCAACATAAACAATTGCCATTCTGTTAAAAAAATTTTTCTTCTAGAGACATAATAGAAACTATGTTTTCCAGAAATATGTCATTTATTCTAGGTTTCCATACTATTTGGCATATAGTAGATCATTGTATTCTTTAATTATTTAAAAATCCTTTTAGCACTCTGAGATAGTTTCCTTTTTTCTCACGTTTAACGAGTTTCCTAGTTTTTCCTTGTTCACTTTTGTCAGACTTTTACCTATATTATTTTTTAAATCAATAATTAGATTTTGCCATTGAAAATATCTTCTAATTCCTTTTTGATTTTAGTTTTCTGATTCTGGCATTATTATTTTTTTCTTTTTTGAATATAATCTTTTTTTTTTTTGAGTTGGAGTCTCACTCCTTCACGCAGGCTGAGTGCAGTGACATGTTCACAGCCACCCCAGCGTCAACCTGCTGGACTCTGGCGATCCTTCCGCCTCAGCCTTCCGAGTAGGCGGAACTACAGACGCACATGACCATGCTCAGCTATTTTTAAAATTTTATTGTAGAGACGAGGTCTCATCAAATTACCCAGGCTGGTCTTGAACCCGTGGGCTCAGGCAATCCACTCGCCTCGGCCTCCCAAAGTGCCAGGATGACAGGCTGAGCCACCAAGCCTGGCCGTGAATATAATCTTTCTCCTCATATTTTTGTATTGAATATTTAGCTTATTTGCTTAATGAATTTTTTTCTGATAAATAGAACTTAAAGCTTTAAGTTTCCCTATAGCTATTTTTTAGCTCAGTCCAATAAATATGAACATGTAGTTTTCAATGTTATTCAATTTTAAGTCTCCTGTGAATTTTTTAAAGGTAAGTTTAAATTGTGAATAATTTAAAAGTAAGTTGATAGTATAATTTTTCATTTTCAGACATGCAAAATAGATTTCATTAGTTTTACAATTCTTATTAATTTCTAATTTCATTGCATGTTTATAATAAAGAGTCTGTAGTTTTTGTAATGTTGATTCTTTGGAAGTTAGTGACATTTCCCCTTGTCCTAGATGTGGCTAGTTAATGGTTCATAGAAAGTAATCTTTATTTTGTATTAGGTGAATAAAAAGTTTTCTATAGAGTAACTGTCATGAGTTTATTCATCATGCTTATTTAAGTTTTGCTTATTTGTCTGTTTGAGCTATCTGTTTTTGAAAGGATATAATACGTTTTTAACTATAATACTTGTTTTTAAAAAAATGAATTATGACAAATGCAAAAAGTATAAAAATATACATATAAAGTTCAGGGAATTCTCACAAAGTTAAAACATTTAGGGAATTACTATCCAGGTTATAAAACAGCGCATTACCAGGACCCTAGAACTGCTTTTATGTCCCTTCCCAATTACTAAACACACTTATTTCCAAAGATAACCATCAACGTTCTTGGACGATAGAGTCATTTTGCTTGTTTTTAAACTCTATGTAAATTGGATCACGCGGTATATGCTTTTTGTGTCTGTCTTATATGAATGTCACCCACGTTGTTTTATACTGCTGTTGTTCACTCTTTTTTATTGCATTGCCGTATTTCATTGACTAAATACAATAAAACATCCATCCACTCGACTGTTTATGGACATTTGGGTTGTTTTCAAATGACTAGAGATAGTATGAATATTCTCACCCATGTTTTTTATTACCTGGACGTCCTGTATTTTTATAGGGCATATTCCCAGGAGTGGGATTTCTTGGTCAAAGAGTATATGTCCGTTTAACTTCAGTAGATACGGCCAGACAAGCTTTTTATAGTGAATGCATCAATTTATGCTTCCACCAGCAGCATGGAAGCGTTCCAGTCACTCTAATTGTCACCACTCCTGGTCTTGCCAGTCTTTCTTATGTGAGCCACACTCGGTGGGAGTTTATATCCCATTGAGGCTTTAGTTTTAATTGTCCTGATGACTAATACTGTTGAGTAGTTTTTCACAAATGAGTTGGCCATTTTATTGAGTGTCTGTTAAAATTTCATGGCCGTTTTCTATTGAGTTGTCTTTTTTCCTATTGACTTAAAAAATGTATTACTTATTACAGATGTAAAACCTTTGCTATTTGAAGATATCTTTTTCCCATTTTATGATTCACATTTATAATCTATTAATTCTTAAATTTGTTGTATTCCCTTGTATCTTTCTTTTTTTTACTTTAGGGCTTTGTATGTCCCTTTTAAGAAATCCCTAGTTCCAGCTACTTGGAAAGCTAAGGCAGAAGGATTGCCTAAGCCCAGCAGGTCGAGGCTGCGGTGGCTGTAAGCGTGCCATTGCACTCCAGCCTGGGTGACAAGAGTGAGACTCCAACTTAAAAAAAAAAAAAAAGAAATTCCTGCTTACATCAAGTTCAGAAACATATTCTGTGTTTTCTTTTAGATCAGCACTGTCCATTAGAAATATAATATAACCCACAAATTTGAGCTACAGATGTAATTTTAATTTTTAGTAGCCACATTTTTTAAAAAAAACCACTGAGCACAGTGGCTCATATCTGTAATCCAAGCACTTTGGGAGGCCAAGGCAGGAGAATTGCTTGAGCTCAGAAGTTTGAGACCAGCTTGGGTAACATAGCAAGACCACAATTCTACAAAAAAAATGAAAAAAAGTTATTTTGGTACAGTGGCATGCGCCTGTAGTCCCAGCTACTCAGGAGGCCGAGGCAGAAGGATTGCTTGAGCCCAGGACGTTGAAGCTACAGTGGGTCATGATTGTGCCACTGCACTCCAACCTGAGTGATTGAGACTCCGACTCAAAAACAAAGAAATACAATAAATAAAATAAAACAGGAAAAATAAATGTGAATAGTAAAAATGATTAAGCACTTTATTTGTTCCTTTTTTTAAAAAACTAAGTCTTCAGATTCTAGCCACATTTCAAGAGCTAATAACCACATGAGGCTAATAATGACTACCATATTGGGCAACCAAGTTCTAGAAGCTTAACGATATGTCATTGACATTTAGCCCTGCCATCCACAAGTAACGGACTTTTGTGTGTAGTATTAGGTAGCATACCTAGCAAGGAAATAAGGTAGCTCCTAGAATCAAAGCACTATCTTCAGGATCACAGACAATCTGGGTCCCTTAGGAACCAAAATGGGATTTGACAATACTAATAGGACTTTCTGATTATCTCTCGTCTTTTCATATTTCTCTTATCTCGTGAGGATTTTCACAACACGAAAGGGGACATGGCCACCAGTTTTTCTGCAGTCACATCTTTACAATGTGCAACAGATGATAAAAGATCATTCTAATCCTGTTTAGAAATATTCCAGCTTGAGTCACATTCTGATACTCTGTAGCCAGAGAGGATTATCTTTGGCCAGGCCTGGATTATATGCCCATATTTATAATCAAGGGACAGAAATTGTTATCAGAAAATGATAGCTACCACTGTATAGTATGTCTGTTTTTTCCATGAGATGTTTTTAAGGACCTGGGACTATTTCTTGTGCACAGTAAGCACTAAATACATATTTGGGAATAGCACTAGAAAAGTCTCTTAATTTGACAGGAATGCTTAAAATAAGGCCTAAGGCAAGAGAAAGAATAAAACTTGAAGAACGTACTTATATGATACACACATATCTAAAGATCATCCAAACTCTTAGTTTACAGGTTTAGAACTGGTGATTATAAGAGTTTGGTGATTATAAGAGCTTGTTAATATTGAAGGTATTCAATATTAGAACTGGTGATCATAAGAGTTTGTTAATATTGAAATTAACCAGTTCTAAATTCTAAATTAGAATTGGTGATTATAAGAGTTTGTCAATATTGAAGGTATTCAATGTCTTTATTATAATCTTCACTTTCTACAAATTTCTGGGTGGTTAGAGGAGGTATACTGGTATCATTAGTAGCTACGTGCAGCTTTGCAGAAAATCTGAGAGGACTCTTGCATAACAGAGCAATCCTTTAGCTATTAGTCTAACGTCAGCTATTTTTCTTTGCAATTTAATAAAAATACTGTGAAGGAGGAGAATGTTATTTACCGTCAAAAGAAATGTTCCCTCCTTTAGAATTCATCTAACTTCCAATCTGAGTCAGGTCCCGGGCTCAACTTATTATTTCAGTCATTTCTAACAAAAGTTTAAATAGAACTGTGACACTGTGTTAATTAGAGACAGAAAGTTGTTCCCTGAGATTCCTAGTGTCCTACTTTGAACTCATATTTCTTCAGAACTAATATGTTCCTCTTGTTGGGAAACAAAAGCCTCTCCTCTCCCACTGAGGTCCATTAATCAGGAGAATTATGTGAGTGGAAGGACACATAAGAGAAGGAGGAGAACTGGGAAGAGGAAGATTTTTCTTTAATTCGCTTCTTTAGGAGTTTAGGCAACAACTGAATGAAGAAAACGACCCATTTTTATTTTTTGGAAGACATAACAGCTGAGAAAAAGTATTTATTCTGGCTTTATAACATCCTTGATTTGGTATATGCAGAGTAAATGATATAGAATTTAGACAGATAATTTGAACAGGAAATGGTGTAGCCTCAGTTATTTGGATGGTGAAGCGTTGATGTGGTATTTTCTCAGGTGCCAACCCCTGGGAAAATGGTTCTGCCCTTTTCTGTGCAACTTTTCTAATGGCTAGTTCTTTCTTTGATCATCCTGACCACCCCTGGACCCCTTCCTCTTGTCCCGCTCCTGACTCCCTCACCTCTCACACACAGGTTTTTTGTTTGTTGTTTTTATTCAGAGATTCATCAGCATATTTAATGGTGTGTGTAAACGTAGCTTCAGGGTGATGATAACATCCAATTCGTCTCACTGAATCCAAAACCGCATATAAGCGTAGCCAAAAATGGTATCTAGGATTTCTTTTCTTTGGGTATTTGGTTTTTAGACACTTGGTTGCAAAAGCTAGAAGGGCTTAAAAACGTTTTCCCTTTGTGACTGTTTCAGAGTAAATATTTTAATATTAGCTTACCTATTTAATGCATTTTGATCTTACAATAATAATTGTGAGGGTTCAGATAAGGTAAGGGAAAATGGAAGGAAAGGTAGACGAGGTGAAGCAACGCTGGAACTGGCAAGCCGGAGGTACACACTGGCAACCCGGAGGTACACTCTGGCAACCCAGAGATCCAGCAATTGCAAAGAATTGCAACACACAAAGAGGTTAAGAAAGAAAAGTTTATTTAAAAGTACATTAGAGAGAGAAAGAGAAGAAAGAAAGAAGATTCACCACCCCGAGGTGAGGGAGGGGGCCAAAGCCAGGAAGCGTGGCGACAGCCATAGCTCAAAGAGCACATGGCACACCAGAGTCTAGCAAAGCAATGGCTGCTGGTTGCTTGTGGTTGAGTCCTTTTAACCATTCCCCTATGAGGGAAGATCATTAAGGTAATTGGGTGGTGGGTCTGCTCCACGTCAGGCAAGCACAGGTACTGACGTCAGATGGTGGACAGCAGGCAGATGGGTGGGTTAGTCACATGACTGTTGCGATGGTGAGGTTTATTCATGTCACATAGGTCACAAAGAGCAGATTAGGTTAACCCTGGGGCGGGGTGTGTGTGTGTGTGTGTGTGTGTGTGTGTGTGTGTGTGTCTGGTTCCTGCAAGAGACTTGTTAGACATTTGCAATTCACAAACTCCTTGACCAAAGGTGGAGTGGTCTTATTATTACTTTTATGACTTTGGCCAGCCAAAGGGTGACCTTTGATCTTTGGCCTTGACAAGAAACCTAAAAGTTTACTAGAGATTATTATGCTAAACCATGAATGGTGGGGCTGTCTTGGTCTCGCATCTGAAGGAGATTTGCCTAGTGGGGATGGAATAGGCTGCTGCTTGTTCTGCAGTAGAAAGTCTGAATGCTTTCTAATGGTTATGCTGAGGCAAAAAGACTAAACTAAGAATAAGCTAAGTTTATTCTAGGTTTCTATAGGTACCACCTTTCAATAATATAAGGGCAGTTTATGTAATTTAGAAAAAAGTCATACATCATAGCATTATCTTCTGTAGCTATTATTCTGTGCTTTCCTACCAGGCTTTTGCTATATGCATATTTTTTCCATAATTGTAATTATGTTCACTTTTGAGTTGAGAATTTTTTTGGTATTTCTTTTTTTTTTTGAGTTGGAGTCTCACTCTGTCGCCCAGACTGGAGTGCAGTGGCCGCTCCTGGCCACCGCAGCCTCGACCCGCTGGGCTCCGGTGATCCTTCCACCTCAGCCTTCCAAGGAGCTGGAACGACAGGCGCGCGCTAT